>JAGXCT010036102.1:148287-164069 GCA_022495035.1 Philopotamus ludificatus | reverse complement strand
ATGTTCACAAAAAATGCCATCATGTGCTTAGAAGCTTCGAGATTTAGGGATACCCAGATGTTTCGAAATATAATAACTTCTGCATTTCGTCCTTTCTCTTATGTTACTTCTTGAATTAGATTACCAACTACTAAAAATCATAGTCAACATTATTGTGAACGTCTTTTAGCGAGAAACCACGAAAAGAAGAAGGTTGAGATATGCTTCTAGTTGAAGAGTAGTCATCCTTCAAGTCAAAGAGCCCAAATGAAGAAAAATAATGCATTCAAGAAAGCCTGGGTGATATCTATTACACCATAATCATTTTCTTCAGGAACTTTTTTCTGAAAATCTGGCTTTCTGTGTCTTGAAAAAATTAGGCAAATCTCTGAATGACAATTAATGTCGAATGAAGCATTTAGAATGATGATGGATCATTGACAAGAATAAATCTTAATGAAGATAGTCAACTAAATATTGGAATAAAAAAAGATTAATTCTGCACATTTGGATTTAGATAAAAAGAACCTTGAGGCGTGTTTTTTAATCTTCTTATTTTTAAAAGGCGAATGATAGAATAATTCCTTAAACTAACTCATGAAGAATCATTTATAGATACATTATTAAGAATATTTTTATTTTAATTAAGAATTATCAATAGCAGCAATTAATGGAATATTAAACATGGAAAAATACAATATGGAGAAAATTACAGATTCTACAGCTATGAAAAATGCGTCTTATATAAATGAAATATGATATAAATATATTATCTTGTCATATCGTATTAGAAAAGGACAGAATATTATAAATCTTCTAAATATATTAAGAGCCAAAGGATTAAGCTTTTCGATTTCAAGGATTCTTCATATGTATATACATACAAATAACTACATATACATAGGAAAATATGTATGTATGTACAATATTAATTAACTACTATCTTAATTAAAATACAGTACTATAGGTTTTGAGATAATTTTACATATTATTACAGGATCTTAATATACAGACTATAAAGACAATGGTATGGAGTAATATCCTCCATTGTATTTATAATCTTCATGTTTATCACATCGGATATTTGCAAATATGTATGTGTATGTATACATGTAAAAGTATGAAAAATAATAAAATAATAATTAAAATAGAAAAATGATAATAAAATAAAAGGAAGAAAAATTATATATTATGTACATATTTTTAATTTTGGAAATTTTGATTTATTTATTTTCATAGTGAAATAATATACATTACACTCGACTAATGTGTATGATGAATAATGTGCTAGATTTTCATAAAGTGAACGTACACGTATAATATATTTTTTATTTTTATATATATATTTTTGTAATAATAAAGATAAATCATATGTGCGAATGCATTTTTTGCTAGAGTGCGTGTATATAAATAAATAAAATACGATAAAGAATATATAAATTAATCATTATCCGCAGTAAATATTAGTATTTATTTACTGTGGTATAACATTTTTTTGTTCTACAGAAGAAATAAATTAATATCACTGTGCTGTAAGATTGTGTACATAACTATGATATGAATTATGAAAAAATAAAATACTGGACGACTAAATTACACTAAACTACTTAAAATATATATTTATACTAATCAATTTTGGAGATTCTATCTACGTTTATGGCAAATGTTACTGAAATAATAGTAAATTGTACAAAAGGAAGCGGCACACTTCCGAATTACGGTGATACAAATGAAAATCTACTAGTTTCAATAGATATTTTTATGCCAAAACTTCTATAAGCATAAAATATCGTTTATTTTTTGTGAATTACACACTTGCACACACCTGAGTTAGAGGCAATTTGGGGCTGGTGTACGGAAAGACTAATGGGCGCCCGATTTGGTGGACCAGTGGTCCCCGAGCGGGATTCGGCCCCGGGTCTAGACATTTCGTTGGCGTGCTTCAGCACCTGATACGTTGCATCGATCTCTGGACTCTCTTTCGATTGACAGAGAGATAATGGAAGGATGGAATGGATGTTAATATGTTTGTTATTTATTTATTTTTGGTTAAAACATAAAGGACATAATGATAAATGCTTAAAGCCATAGAAAAACTATGCTGTTTACAAAAAAAATAAATAATTATATAACTAAAACAGCATAATTTATACTGCGACTATAAATAATTCGAGTTCACAATAAGATGAATGTGTTTTTAGATATTTTTAGTCAACGTTATTATGTTAATACACATAACATTCCTTCTAACTATGCTGGGAATCATTACATACATAAATAAAAAAATATATTAAATACAATAAAATAATAATAATATACAAAACGGAACGTGTATGGCTTGGCAAGGAATAGTTGCGACACAAAACACCTTTAACTCGAAAAAATTGTAACTCAAAATTGTATTATGAATTAAAATAAAATAAAAAATAAAACATGAACAAATGTTACAGCGTTCGATTTTATTGATATTATTTTATATATATATATAAAAATATGTGCGTATTAAATTATTTTTTTATTTAATCATATATTTAAGTAAAACATATGGACCAATCCCTTTGGCTGTATAATATATATTATGATAAATATATATACTGAAAAAAGTATATTGTTAATTTGAAAAAAAAAAAAATATGTATAGGGGAAACACAATTATCAATTGATAGTACCGTCTATAACTTCAACGGATTCCTTGAAGGATAGTGTCGTGACTAGTCTCTGGCCAGGAAGCCAACCGTCTGGGTCAACTTATTCAGCAAAAAAATTTTCACATTACAATTTTTAATTCAATAATATTCCCAAGTCGCAATTTTTATAACGATTTTGATTAATTATAAATTAATGAAAAAAATAAAAAATAAATTAATGTATGTAAATATAGATAGACATAAGAAATAAATAGAGTTTTATAAATGTATGTATGTAAATTAGGCTAGATTTAATATACTAACTGATTTTTTTTTAGCTAAATTTTTAATTTCTTTAAAAATATATTATTAAAACTATCGATTAATTCAATATAATATTAATCTAATAAGCATAGTCGATTTCAATTATATTATAATTTTAAAAAATGATACTCACTCTCTTCATCCAAGGGTTGGTCCTGTATTCTGGCTTCTATTTCGGACGTGCTCTTCTGTCTTCTGAGTAGTCTTGATTTTGTTTGACATCTACCTGCTGTTCCCATACAATCTGAGTGTACGTTCATTTTGCAAAGTCTACATCTTAGTCCCTGTCGCGTGTGACCTTAAGACGAAATATTTTATTAATTTAATAATAATATTGGTTGGTAGGAAAATAATGAAATTACAATACAGCAGCTGAATCTGCCTTAAACTGAGTCATGCTTATCTATATTTAAGCAGAATAACTTATGGTGTATAGTGGTAGATCAGCTAATAGTTTAAAGATTAGGAAAATCCAAAAGCTTCTTAAAATAAAATAAAAAATAGTGATCAGTTGAAGGTTTGTAATTGATTATTTAGAAAAATCGACATAATGCTGCAAGAAGTGCAACATCTGGGATAATGCACTATCATATATCCTAAGGTTTACCATCTAAATCAAGTTATTCAACTTTTTTTATTCACCATATTTCGAAGACATCTGACCAATAGATAGACTTTCGAATTATAAAATTAAGACAATTTCGCAAAATCTTCGAGAGTGGGGAAGAATTGAAGATTAATGAAGTAGATATCCTTGGTGGCAAAGGAGATCACTAAAGAAACGATTACCTAAATAATCGTGTACAGCAAGAAAGCTGAAAACTGGAATTACAGATAGAAAACTCCAAGATCAAGTTGAAGAAGCTAAAACTCGCAACTGGATATGTTTTCGAGGTCCAGAATTATTCTAACAGTAGAAGGTCACAATATGGAAAGACAATAAGAACTCTACGACCAAATACGATTAAGTCAGATGAGTATAGAGTAAAGAATAGAGTAGAAAATACCTTCTACAACTAATAGAAGGCGAGACTCGTAGTTGCGGATGAATGATGTCAAGAGAATGTCAACCATGAAGGATAGAATACAGTCATAAGAGACTTATAGTAATCAACAAACAAGTATAAAATCGATCTTAGAAGCAATCAAGGACGACTTTTTGTAATATTTGTGTTTTATGTAGAGATAGGAGAAGTAGACGATGGCAGAGAAGGATATCAAGCGCTTAGAAGCTTTCAAGGATTAGATACAGTCCGTAGAGACTTATGGCAATCAAGAAATGAGTATCAGGTCGATCTCATTCTTCATTTTTCCGAAACATTCGAGTTATCAGAGAGAGAGGTATCAGAAGAAGGACTAGGACATTCTTTACTTAGCTTAAATTGCTATTGAAGAATCACAATAATTATCGAAACGATTCCTGTTTTTTTCTATCTAGTTAGTGCTAAGCTTATTAGTACTTGTAAACAGATGGACTGAATGGATGCCTCGAGTTCCAATCTACCTAACAAGAATTGTATGATTCTTCAAATATTTAATAATCATAAAGCATGGGATAAATTGTCACAATGGTCTCATCTAATCAAATGTAACCAGATAAAAACCATATTGTATAAAAAAAGTATACAGCTTCTAAACAAGGATTAATAAATAAGCACTGCGAAATAAAATACTTTGGAATCCTTCTAGATCATTTAGAAGGCTAGCGGTGAGTGGGTAGAAAGGGACTTGTAGCTAGATCCCTCTACATATGTAAGATAGGAAACAGTTTGCTACCGGAACGATGATAGCTATTATGTAGGCGTCTACTTCTGATTACGGACATGGCAACAAGAAAAGAATTATGGTAATCGACAAAAAAGTAAAAGGTCGATTTTAACAGTGTCATCTTGAAATAATTGTGTTCAGTACTTCAATAGAGATTAGAGGAGTAGATATTGACAGAGAAGAAAATCAAGCGTTTAGAAGCTTTCAAGGATTGGAGATAGACCGAAGTGACTTGTGGGAATCGACACACGAGTGTCAAGTCGATTCCATTCAACATTTTAAAGTTGTCGATAAGTATCATAAAGATATTTGAAGAATGAGGACAGTCATGACTTAACTTCAATTGCTATTAAAGAATCACAACAATTATCAAATTACGGCTCGTAAGATTGCTGATTTTCTTTAGCTGTTTGTATGATATGGAGAACTGGACCTTCAATGCTGCAGACGGACGAAGTTAAGATTGCAGTGGTACTGGAAAAGGATGCCTTAAGTTCCATAGTTCCATAGAGTTCCCAATTCTTCATATTTTTGATAGTCAAAATGCATAGGGCAAAAGAAGATAAAGACATGGTCTGATCAAGCAATTAAATGGAATCGGAGAATGATTTTTTTCCTACCAGCTTAATATTTTAATAAAAAAATGAAATAAGTACAATACCTCTGAGAACTTGAGAGCATACATCACAAGGAGTGATCTTCTTGTAAGTATATTCTAAGAAATTGTGTGTTTCTGAATCGCCAGGTCTACCCATGTCTCTTCCGGTTCCATTTTTCCTGAAAACAAAATCCGAAAACCGTCAAAATGCAATTTTTCACAGAATAAATATATTAGGGCATTTAAATATATATTTTTTATAAGTAGAGTATATATATTGATAGAGTAGCTACATGCATATATGGCTACAGGGTAACGTTAAATGATTCGTTCATTAAATATTGAATCATTCACAATTTTTAAATGCAATTTACGATGCTAAAACATTTTAGGATGATATAGATAGTTAGGTATCGTGCATTAATTGTCATATAAATAGAATTATAGAAGGCAGAGGGTTACACACAGAACACTTATTTAGATATTTATGATAGTCCATAGTTTAATTCGAAGTTATTTATATTTGAATGTCAGCGTGGCATGCAACAGTAGACATTACCTTTATTTTGGCATAAATTTGCATGGATATTTTTAAATGATAAACATATTATGCTACAGATTTTATTGTGAATTTAAAGATATGTTAAGGGATTGATTTATAATTTTTAATAAAATCTGTAGCTATAAGATGTTTTATACATTTTTGATAACATGTACCGTGATTTATAAGCTTCAGTTAAACTGATAGTATAGTGAGCTATTTGTTTTAAGTTTTATCATCATAGATATATTTATAAATGCTTTTGTTTATGTTCATTTATAGGTCACGTACTTTAGTCTTTCTGTAGCTTAAATTATAGTTTGGTGCAAAAAGCATTTTTCAACTCTGGCAAAGGAAGAGTCTGTATTATAGAAGCAACACATCAAAGTACACAAAGCTTGTTTCTCAGTGGAAAGATATACATTTTTTTTTCAATATGAATAGAGAAGGAAACCTATAGAATGCACACGAAATATTAGCTGTTTAAATAACACACGGTGAACACTTTTTCTTATCTAATACACAAGATGTTTACAATAGAAAAACTAATGCATGGTGAGGGGTTGTAGCAAAAAGTACAGTTTCTTTCATAACCTCACTAAGGGTGCTAACGTTTCATTTGTTGGTTTTTGTTTTTAATAATTTTACCTCATTGCAATGATCGTCGAGACTGCATGGTACATTTGATTTTTTCTAAGGACAGGTTGAAACAGAAAAAAACAAATGTGCTGTAAAATGTTGAAGGATGAAAATCTATCTTATTATTCAGGATAAATCCCTTAATTATATAGTTTATTATATATATATTTGATATGATACATTGATAGACGTTCATCCTGAGATGTATGATACCAGAATGTTAAAAATAATATTTTTATTGACACATTATATTGCATTAATAACATATTAAACCATGGAAATGATAAATAAAAAAAGTACAATATAATATCATAAAAATAGTATATCATGAAATGTTAATTAAAAAAAAAACTAATAAGCTATTCAAATTGTTTCTAAACGCCCGGTGATCCTTTTCGGGCGTACATTAAGCACAGTGTGAGCACGTGCTCTGCGTTAATTTAATTAATTAGTATTATGTATGTTATTTCGTATAGTCGAATGATTTTTTATTTATTTCGTTTTGAAATCGATATGTTATTCCATTGTAAGATTAATTGTTATTGTTTTAAATAGCGGAATATACTCACTTATCCGAGTTTTGCATATTTTGCACTGGAGGTGTTGTCGGAGTCGCCGGTTTCAGACTTTTGAAAGCTTTCAGCCATTTATTTTTCATACTGCCGCCCGAAGTCGATGACAACTTACGGTCTACGTTTCCCGAGTCGGATTTCGCCGCGAATAACTCTTTCTGCAATGAGAAAAATTTAATTTTAATTTAAAATAAAATCATATTATTAAATATGCATCAGAAATGCATAGTTAGCACTTTAAAATAGTCAAATTCCACTTAGTTTTCCTATTTTTATTTAAATTAAATTAGAAATGACTTCAATTTAAGATATTATTTTAAAGTAGAAGCAAATATAAAATTTTAAGTACAAGATTTGATTTTTAAAAAATCTAAAACTATTACTAATTCATTTTAAAAAAAAAATTCTATTAACTGAAAGATTTTGAAATAAAAACATTGATGTGATAATCAAATTTGAGATCGTAAAATCATAAATAAAATAAGGAAAGCTAAATATAGCCAATAATTTAGCCCTAGGACTGTACTTCTATCTCTATCGCAGATTTTTTATCCATTTTTTTAATCAAGAATTTACAATTTTAAGCATCTGTCGTATTTAAAAAACGTTTTTCAGTAAAGCTGTGCTTCGCTTAAGCTTCATCAACCTAAAAAGGTTATAATTAAATGAAATATGAAAAATATAGAGGGAGATTTAGAATCTCCTTGCTTCTGTGGTCTGTTCTTCTATATGATTGCGAGACATAGAAGTTTCTGATAGACAATAAAAACCGGCTGAGGCTTTGAAATAAGGTGTTACCGAAGAATAATCAAGATTAAATGGTTTGGAACGCGCCAAGAAAACCGCTGCACTTCAAATTAATCACAAGAAACTGCTGGACACCGTAAAAACTGGAAAAATGAGTATTTCGGCCATATGATTCGTTGACCAAAATATAGCCTTTTGCGGACCATTATGAAGGAAAAGGTAGACAGTAAATGGTGGTTGGAAGGTCTACAATTGTTCTAGTTTAATAAAGATCGCCTGCGTCCGAAGACAAACAAGGCACAAGAAGAAGAACATATCTTACGGATCTTTGGTCGAAGACTTCAGAAAAACAGTTCAAAGAAAAGCCGATAAGAACTGGTGCTATTTTGTACTTTATAAATAATGCGGAAGAGATTTATTTGAAGAAGGCCTCTAGTCAAGCTCTACACTAGCCTCCCAGAATTCGGACAAGAATCTCTGACATCCTGGATAGAAAGATTCCGCGAATATTTTGACATCAATGGCAAGAAATCTCGTATCCAATAACTGAAAATGAATGATCAACAAGGCTTCCTGCCCTTGAAGAAAAGGAAGCTAAAGTCAAGCACTGAACAAGATAGAGCTATTATGTTATAGTTACGTTTGGTATGTACATTTATATGGTTACGAGACAAAGACGTTGTTGGTAGCGAACAACCGAATGTTAAAGATAGATGGAACACGTTAAGCGTTCTTCAACTTTTTCATAAGGAGAGGTAGTAGAGAGGTAAGAAGTATCGCCTTCTGCAGAACATCATGGAGAAGGACAAAAGTGAATGCTAAACGGTGGTTGAGAAGAAAGAAGCTGACATGGCTCCACAACATTCGTAACTGGATTGAAAGCTCCGGAATTGTTCAAGCTCTTCCCAAACCGTCAATTATATGGAGAAAAAACAAGAGCATGTAGATCGCCTACGTCTGAAAACGGAACCACCTAAAGTGATCTAAAGCAGTCAGGGATCTTTACTTTGAATATTATAGCATAGGATATTACTAAATTCTTGATCCAGACAGACCCAGCTTTAATACAACTGTACTATGCCTCATACAGATGTTAGTTCCTCAATAATTTCATCAAAAGTTTGTTCTGGATCATGAAGTGGGAATGAAAATCAACGATAGTCTCCTAGAAGTTCTTTGAACCACTAGATGGAAAGCGGATTGGAGGATCGTAGTCAAAAGCATTTTCTCGAAACTATAGAAAACTGTACACAAGGTGATTCATCGTCTTGAATAGAATTTTCCATTTTCCACGTAAATACATTTACGTGTAATAAATTACCAATGACGTAATTTTAAGCATGATTTCTCGGAATTATCCAATAACTTTACGACATGATTGGACAAAAAACGAGTAAAAACGTTTAACGATTTACATTATACGATGAGAGCAGTGACCGTGTACAAAAAATGCTATCGATTCCGTATGTGACAATTATAATTTTCCTTAATATTTCAAAATGGAACCACTGACAGAACACGAACAATGGCAATTAGAAAAGCATTAGACGAACGATCAAAGTTAAAGTTAAAATCAACATGTATTTATGATAATACACGTAATATCGATTGAGCTTATCGCGCCTGAAGTCTGGTGGATTGTGCTACTTGTTCTTAGTTACGATGTAATATGGCATTGCAGAAGTACGACCTTGGTTATCATATATGTTATATATATCCACATCCTCGAGTTCCGGTGCCTGGAACGACCATCGCGAGGTGCTCTAGTACGAACCGGATATCCAGATAAGCGTAGCTTCTGTATACGTACGAACAATCATCTACGAATCAACGTCTAACCCATTTACTAACATAAAGCAGTGATACAAAACGATCGATAAATGGAGATCATGTATTTAATCCAATTTAAACATATTTTAAAACCTTTGATTTATTGTATTAATATGAGTATATACTACGTTCAGCTGGTCGAGTCAAAACAAATATTTTCTTAATTAACCTTGATCCACAAAAAATATGTCAAAATATATTATTTTCACGGAAAAGCTCAGAGTATGCGACCTTGACATCTTTTTTCAAACAGTCATAATTTGAATCAGCGCTTTGTTGTATTCGCACAACCTCCAACACTAATACTAATCGTATGCTTAGCTTCTAAGGTCTCGTGTGATAATTTGTAACATCAACACTTTATGGTAACATTTATACAAGGATTTAGATTTGGTATCATATTAATTTATGATGTATTAAAAAATAAACATAAATACATCAATCAAATACAAAAAAATCATTTGATTTGTAATAAAATATTACGATATAATTGAATTGAAAGCTTTTAGTTAATTAAAGTGACAGACGAGAGATTAACTTTTCCATTATGCGGTGATATAAAAATAGATGAATTTTTTACAATGTGTATATTGAAAAATCTAAGTTGGAAATAATTTTCGTAATTTTATAGTGGGCGCCAAATAATTTCGCGAGTTTTCATACATTTTCTTGAATTATCCGTTTATATTTTTTAGCTTAATCGTAAAACTTGACTATTTTTTCGCTTTTATACAAATGATTTTCACGAATCTCGAGTCCACGAGTTCCTTAAAACGTTTCATTGTTCTTTTGAGTAATTTTCAAGGATAAAGCTTTCCGTTTTAACTAAACTTAAACTAAACTATGTTTCCCACTAGGTTATAAATATACAAAATACGTATATGCATTTTGAAATGGTAAATAATACAACTGTTAATTTTATTTATTATCTCAAATTAATTGTCATATATCACTGATTTTTAATCCAAGATTATTATTTGGTTAGTTGCAGTAAGTATCTTTAAATATTCTAGCTAACATGTGTCCCTATACTCTCTAACTGTCATGAAAAATGAAATATTCCAAGACTTTTAATTTAAAAAAGGATTAGATAGATGAATCGCACTAATGGAATGGCGTTGAATCACCTCGAAAAATTGATAAACTCACTCCTAGACGCATCTTCTATTGTCCATCGAGTTTCATCCAATCCAACAAAATACTTTTTATTTCCCATCGCGAAATTATTTGGCGTCAGTGTAATAAAAAAAATATGTCACTTTTTACATCCCTTGCCTTTATCCTTGATTACCGGTTTATCCTTGATTATGGTTAGACCAAACCACAATAATTAAGTTCTGATATAAGATATCATTTATTTATTAACTTGACAACATTGTGGAATTTCTCGGAAGTCGCAGGGAGACACGTCTGATGAATATGGAGACTGAGGAATTACTACAATGTTGTTTATAAGCAAAAATTGTCGAACAAGCATTTTTCTATGAGCAGGTGTTTTTTTTCGAATTGCTTCACGCAAACGGCTTTGAACTTTCACATAGTACTCTTTATTAACCGTAAGATCTGGTGCCAAGAACCTATGGTACGCAATGCCGTCGAAATCAAAGAAAACAGTCTGCAGAACCTTCACATTCAATCGAACAAGCTTTTTTTGGTCTTGGCTTTTCAGAAAGCGTCCATTGTGTTGATTGGGTCTGGGTTTCAATGTTATATTCGTATGTCACCAATGGTTCATTACCAATTGTGATACTTTTCAGCAATTCGATTTCATTCAGCAACTCCTGAGCGACGATGATTCAAGTTTCTCTACTAATGCATTGACGTAGAAGCCTGGATTCATTACAATCAAATCTCGTAGAATAACGTATATTATAATCATCATCATCATAAGCGCAACAGCCCTATTGCAGAGCCCTGGCCTCATCCAACACCCTTCTTAATTTTATTCGGTCTACCGCCACGTCGCCACAACTTCTAGTAAGCTTCAATGATGCAGTGTCCCTCTATACACAGTCCAATCACCTCAGTTATGATCTTCATTTCCTTCAGAGGCAAGAAGGCTTGTTAATCATAAGTCTTTTCGGAGGCTAAATCTCCTGCTTCTTTGACACGTGACCGGCCTACTGGGGTCTGACTATTCTGACGATAGCTGTGACCGGTTTATTCTTGAGTCGATATAGCTCTTCGTTGCTTCAGATACGCATTCCCAGTCGTCGAATAATGGTCCAAATATTTCTCTCAGAAGCCTCCTCTCCAGGATATCCAATTATCGCCCATTTTGTTTTGTCAAAGCCCAACATTAAGATCCGTATGTTAGAATGGTCATGTAGAGCTTGACTTCAGTCTTCTTTGAGATGAATGTCGACCATAGATGCTGTTGAAGTCCAAAGTAGCACCGGTTTGCCAGCATGTTTCTTCTTCGTACTTCCAAATTGGTTTCATTATTTTTTGTATTAAGTGAGCTGAGATATGTGAATTCCTGGACGGCCTCGAAGCTGTACTCTTCAACTCTCAGGGGTTCAAGGAATCGTCCTCGGCATATGAGCATGTATTTTGTCATTGTCTCATTTATCCCCAGTTCCATGCCAATTTTCGTTTTCTTGCATCCTTGAGAGCCGCCCGAGGTCTGGCCACAATGTCTATATCGTCCGCATAGGCAAGAAGCTGCATTTATTAAGAATGGTGCCAAACGTTTCGCCGTGTTTAATGCCTTATCGAAATTTAGCAAACCACATTCTGCATATGAATGGCAAAATAAACAAACCTGTACTCCATGTTGTTGTAATACAATGTATTTTTCATTCTTAAAGGAAAATTTAATGTAAATACTTTGTTCCATGTTTTATGAGGAAAATGTGAGCCGGAGATAAGAAGGCGAATAGTGACGGCTAAAAATGCGATGTCAAAGCTATCAACAATTTGGAAAAACAGGTGCTATCCAAAAAGACAAAAAAAACATTTAGTGCAGAGTCTGGTATTCTCAATTTTAAATTACAGTGTAGAAACCTGGATCATAAAGGAGAAAATGAAAAAGAAAATTGACGTCTCAGAGGGCCAGCTTGACCGCATCTAGCATGGTTTTCCTCCGGAGTCGAGCTCCGGGCACATCCAGAGGATATGGTCCGAAGTTTGTTCGTCGCACTCGCAAAAGTCACAACCAGGATTGTCTTTGAGGCCAAGTTGATGCCGCTTAGCGTTGAATGCATCATGGCCTATGATTAACTGGGACACATGGTGGTTTGGTTCGATCCAGGGCATCGACATGCGCTTTTCCACGTCGAGAAAGTACTAAAAACTAAGTCGGCCAGTAGTCTCTTGTGACCAGAGCTTCTGCCATGCGGACATGGCCGTGCGGTAGACGACTGCTCTATGAGGCGACAAGTCTTGGGAGAGATCCATGGGTGGTGCGATGATGGTGTCTCCGACCATGGCCTCGAATCCTCTGTAGGTCAGCCAGAGTGCAGCTCTGTGTCTATGTCTGTGGCTCTAGGTCCAGCAGCAGGACTCCTGCCAGTACCGCAAGAGCAGCCGCAGTGGAAGAGGTTAAATTGGCCAGATCGACTTATAGTATAGTCTTATGATCCTGTGATAGAAGAAACGAAAGCCCAGAAAAGCTAGTCGTTCTTGGAAATGTACAAGGACGCAGGGGAAGAGGCGCCCACCCGCTGGAGCGACTAAGTGAAGACCGCCACAGGCTCCACTGCAGACAAGAGGGTGTCGACAAAAGAAGAAGTGTTTCTTCGCTTTATTCTTTCAGATTTCTTATAATTAGGATTAAAATATATAAATCTGAACGAGCTTTGTGCGAGGCTGAAGTATGCGATTTGACTCAAATAATTTAATAGTTATGTTACGAGTATGAATTGATTTTCCGGAAAATTCACTAAGTATGTCACGGATTACCGATTAGAATGAGAAAACATATTCATTATACATCAATACAATCTCAAGCGGTCGTACACTGGAAACCGTGTTGACTCACGTATTGTATTTCAGCAATATTTCATCCACCCAAAAACCCCCCCGATAGACACGCCTCCCCCTAACGAAAACCTGACCTCTGATTGATGCGCTCACTCACGTTTGACCTATTCAAATTTCAGGCATTTCGTGGAATTTACAAAGCGATTCACCAAAGAATGTCATTAGGGTCGTCACTCGCCGATACAAAAATTTCACCCAATCATCAAAACGCACACGTGAGCATATTTTGCATCGATTTTCATATCTGAGCTCGAACAAATTGGGCCAATTTTTCGGGTTTTTTTTTTGACAATGGCGTGCCAGTGTGCGTAATAGTTTACAGATCGATCGTGTGTTTTCTAGACGGGATTATGGGCAGACATGATAACGGCCGTGTTGATATCTTTGTGCTGAAATAGTATGAAAGTTTTCAAGGATATTTTATAACCGACATACGAATCAATACGTCTAATTATTAATTCAAAAAGCACACAACTGTAGATCATATCGGAATAAGCGATTACTATTGAAAATAGACGGCGGTGAATGGCCATCGATTTAGGCTATTTAAATTAAGGTATAAATAAAAAATAAAGTCTTACCTGTTACAAATAAATAATATATTGCAAGCTAAAAGCGTTATTATAAAGCGTTACGTAAAAGCTTAATTAATTATGATATTTTAATTGAATTGTTTTGTCCATTTCTATGCGAGCAGTGTATATATACATTACTAAACAAAGGTTTCTCAAAGATTTATTTATATATTAATAATTAATTTATACGATTCAATGCTAGTAAGCGATTTTGCATTATTTTATGTTTCGGGACTCACATTGTTTCCGTTTTGGATTTTGTTGGAATTATTTTCGGTGACTCTTTGTGGGTCGCTAATTTTTGGGTCTTTCTTCTCCGGAAGACTGCTGTGTCGGCGCAGATTCTTTGCCCTTTCGTTTCTTCCGGGGCTCAACAGGTCTCCCTTTTGAGATAGCATCAAATAATGCAATTTATACACGAGATCCATCGCTATTCTTTATTATTATTATTATTGTTTAAAATTATTTATTTATTTAAATATTAATCACTGTCGATTTATTGATTGCACATTGTCGTTTGGTATTGACAATTGGTTGTATTTAATATTATCAGTCATTTTATTTGTCGCGATGTTAGTTTCGGAAAAGTTTCAGTCAGATTGGGGTTTGCGGCTCCGTGGCTCTTCGGTCAGAGTCGGTCGCCGACTGGTCTATGACCAGTGGTTGGTGTCGACCACGTGACCTCTTGCAAAATGGAAGAGTCTGTAACCACGGTGACTCGCGCAAACAAACCAATCAGGTTAGCGCAAGTGGCCGATTTTAACATTATGCAGACACGGTAATTGATTTGATGGGTCGTTGGCTGAAAAAAGGCTTAAAATCCCCAGACATCTCGAAGTCTCGATAAATCCCGGGCTTTCATAATTTTATTAAAAAGCAGATTTTAAGAAAAATAATAGCGAGAGTATATAAAACATTTTACTGAAACAATTTATTAATTAAAAAAATATTTGTGAGATTAGTAAATCCACATATCTTAACTTTACTAAAAAATAAGGTTAATTTTAAAACAATATCACAATTAAATTATTTTAATATGACTAAAATAGAGATTTTCAGCAAATGAACAATAAAAACGATTTATACATATCTTTAAATAAAGACCATTTAAAGATTCCCATAATATAAATATGTAAACCAAAAGAAAACGTTATTAATATTTTCAATGAGAATGAATTGCTGAAATAAATATTTTCAGCAAATGAATGTATAGTAAATCTTGATTTAAATTCTAGAGCAATTCTCTTTTTCCAATGAAAATTTTCAAATAAAGCTCATTTAAAAGTGACTTTATTAATAAAAGTGAATTAAATTATTGTTATAATTAAACATATTTAAATTAAATAAAAATAATTTTCCTTGATTGAAATAAGAACAGATCAACAAATAATTAGTTTCATGGTATAAAAATCGAATATTAAATAAATTACTAATGTTTAAATTATATGCATAATGATTCCGGAAGCAATTTTCACATTTTCAATGAAAATTGTAAAATATAATTTTAACGAAATAAATAAAGATGATTTAATTATTTTAGTAACGAAAATTTAAATAATAATAATTTTCTTTGTCTCTCATTGTCTGAAATAAAGATTT
>JAGXCT010036102.1:61723-142115 GCA_022495035.1 Philopotamus ludificatus | reverse complement strand
AAGCTATCGTGGCTCTGCATTATTCGTAACGGGACCGGGTTCAGATGTCTAGAATTGTTCCAGTTCTCCAAAATTAATAGATATATGAGAAAAAGACAATAATCAGTAGATCGCCTACGTCCCAAAAAGGGAAAATACACGCGAAGAAGAAGATATTTCTGGGCTTGTTGATCCCAGACTCATATGAAACCATCCTAGAAGTTTGGAGAAGAACCATTTTAACAAACAGGTGGTATTCTGTACTTCAAAGCTGATCCCCTCGATATTCCTTTCAAGGAAGATCTCTGGTTAGGCTCTACAAGTCCCATCTTAAAAGATCATCTTTAGGACAGAAAAATCCTACGAATATTTAGGGCTTTTCTCGATAGTTAGGAATGTCGTAGCTAATACAATGAAGAGTTTTTCTTCTTTACGTCACTTTTCCGTTTTCAGACAATTTAAAAGATCTACATTACTTTGTTATTTCTCTATATAAATATCTCTTTTTGACGAGCTGAAACAATTCTGAAGCATCCAATTCAGTCCAATTCAGAATATTACGTAGTTACGACAGCTTCTCCCTTTATATGAAGGGTTGACAGGGTGTATTCATTTAAAAACATGCCAATGGAATAGTCAGTTTTTGAAAAGGCTGATAAGTCAAGAACTGAGCGAAATATACAGCGATCATATTGCAGAAATGTTTTGATTTACTTATTGAAATTCACGTCTCTAATTAAACATGAATATATTTAATGAATAAATATAGGTAAAAAGATAGTTTTGGATATTTAAGTACCTAATTCTGTTAACATTAAATACAAAAAAGCGACTGAAATGCTTTAGAATGCTTTAGATTGTGAGAAACTCTGGGGACATTCCTGTAATTTCCTAGACTTTTCTCCATAACATTATCTATTTTTGAGGAGCTGGAATGATTATGGAGCTCCTAACCCGCTCAGTTAATTTTGCGGAGCTACGATAGGTTCTTTCTTCCCCATCACCGTTTATCTTTCACTTTTCCCTCCATAATGATCTTCAGAAAGCGATACTTTGGATCATGAATAAAGGTTTTTTACGCATGTATACTTGACGTGTTTCGACCCTGGAATCTATAACATTCTTTTGTAGCATTACTAATACTAGTAACTTCTATTAATCATTTTTTTATTAGCATTATCTGTTTGTTTTCTTTATGAAGTCTTTACATGAAAACTCTAATTTTCATAGCGTAAGAAAAATCTCAGACTGAAAATTTTTCAGAATCTAAAATTGTCTACAAGAGTGACATCTATTTTTCATATTTTCCACATCAATGATTTTGGGTTTGGAATAGGAGAGGGTTTGCCTTGGTATTCGTTCTCATCTTCTCTAGGGCTTATCTGTAAATCACATGTGAAAAATCGAATATTGACCTTGTTGGACAATAAAAATCTTTTCATCATGAGAACGACTTGAACGAAAGTATCGAGACTAGAGACCCTCCCAATTTTACTCACCCAAAATTTTCCTTCCCAATACTGGTTCTATGGTGAGAAATCCATCAGAGTCCAGATATACATTTTTAAGAGATTAGTTAACAATATAAATGAGAAAGTGAAAGGTTACTTAAATTAAGAATTTTCCCAGACAGTATTCAGCTCTGAAAATGAATATTTTACAATAAAAAAAAATCGCAAGAGAGACTGTAATCATTTAGCAATTTTGTTCATCCAAAATGAATTTGTTAAGCGATTTGATAATAAATTCTAATACTAGAATAATTAATATGAAAATTTTCCATTAAAATATATACAATTTTCACGGGAAAATATCGAATTAAATAGTTTTCTCTCGCGGTATTATTTTTCCGGTCGCTGGTGATGAATAGTCTCATTCCACAGATTAGCACGATTTAAAGAAAATCTCAACACGCTATTTAAAATATAGTTATAAAATGAAAATATACACATTTTCAGGGCAAGAAAATATTTTAGTATTGTCAAAGAACACATCATTAAAATGATGACGTCACAGTATTACGAGTAGGGTTATTCTGGGGTTTTTCGAGACCACTTGTCCCACCGCTTCAGGTAACAATTACCGTGTCCGAGTGTTAAGGTCAGCCACTTGTAACAATTGAACATTTCAACAGAAGCACACGTATGCAGATGACGTGTGGATCTGATTTTGAACTGACTTTCAATATTATTTAAATATTTATTAATCGTGCAAATATATGAATATGTTAATAGCAAATAATAAGCCAAAAAAAACTCACCTGTGATCTAATCGCCGATAGATGAATTTGCGCTACTCTCAGATCGAATTTCTTCATCGATATATCTTCCTATAAATATAAAAAATATAGTAGATATATTTTGTAACCGTTTCATTTTCAGCGTTTCGTCTGAATATTCAGATGAAACAAATATAGGCAAAAAAATGAAAATATATATAAAAAAATAACAGCTTCGAACGTCATGGCACACATGCATATTTAATCAAGGGACGGATCGGTCCCCGAAATGAATAAAGTTTGTCTCCGCACAAAATGGCGAATAAACGGTTCCGGCATATAAAATGGCGACCCTCTCGGCTTTGAATTTTTCAGTTCGTGTGTGGAATTTTATTGTGTTTATTTTGCTCTGTAAAATTTGCGAAAAAGCCTATTTTTAATCATTTTAAATAATTTATTAATTAGGCAGCAATTGAATGGTGAGGATTTTAGCATTATTTTGTGGTTTGAGAGTATACTTACAATTTTCAGAAATTTATCAGTATATATAAGAGGGACCCGAAAGAAATCGCGTATTTTATAACCTAATTTCCGTGCAGTTTTTGTCCAGACTCAGTGCAGAAAGCATGTATCTAAGTTTTTTTTGCTTTGACTATAGTTTAGCATTATTTATGAGTAATAAAATTTATATTATTGCTAAGGGTATAATGTCGAAACCAGAAATTGACGAAGAACTCATCAGAGCTGTCTTATAATGAAGTAGTGATTGCATGTAGATGTCAAATTAGGTTTAAAAGTTTGAAAATGGGAAATGTAAATCTAAAATGGTATAAAAATATGTTTACTGTCAATAATTGGAAAGATTAAACGGGAAAACAATAATCAAACATCCAATTTTGAAACAGAAAAAGAATAATTCATCACCAAGATATTGGACAGATAATCATTCTGAAGAAAAAAATCTGAGGTTAAACTGCGAGGTTCCATACCCTTTATATTTTTTAAACATTGCTCCATTTTCTCTTTTAGGTCCAAGCAAAGTTTACTAGAAAAGGATTTTCTAAAAATAACTGATGTTAAAAACCACATAAACGAGTATTTCAATACAAAACCGGAAAGTTTTTTCAAAAAAGGAAATAAAAAACTTTAAAAATATAGGAAACAGTTCATATAAAGATGGAAAATATTAGGGCTACCGGAAAGAAATCTATTTGTTATTTATTCAAAACCAAAAGCAAAAGCTTCGGTCTTGTTCATTTTATTCATAAAAATAAAATAAAATATATGACGCAAAAAAAGAAAGTCAAAGAACAGTACTATAGAAAAAAAAACTTCCAAAGATGTTTACTCATTCGTGTTTTGATAATATATGTAGAAAATATGAAAAAACATACATTTTACATTCATAAATTCACGATTTCTTTCAGGTTCCTTGAATATTGATATTAAATGTTTAAAACTACTAAAAAAATATTAGGCTATTAGTGAAAACCATCACCATCACTATCACTATCAAAAATATTTAAAATACAAACTTTCTCAATTTTAAATTAACCACTTCTGTGGTCAACCTCTTGAAAAAAAGTGGGTAATAGTTCTCGAAAGATCAAATTACGACACGTCCACTCAACGCGCGCGATGTGTTCTCTAGACTGGTGGGGTAATGACCCGAGCTGGATTCGGGCAAATCACTATAAAAAGTTTCCTTGTACGATGCGAATCGGATCAGGCGCAAATCACTAATGACAGCAAAATGCCTACCCGAGTTGTATTCGGGCCAAAATCACACAAAGGGGTTAAGTTATGTATAATTAGCATTGAATGTCAATCTCAAAAGTATATATTTTTTAATATTCAATATATTAATATATCATACCACCAAGAAGTAGCCACCAAGTTGAATTTATTAGAAATGAAACACAACTATTTACCATACCATTCAACAAAACCCTGCATAGAGTTGACTAGGGGCCCAAGTGAACTTTGATAAATACTCACCAAAACAGTGCAAAAATATGTACATGCTTGTGTACTCATATCCTTGTGTGCATAAATAAATCTGGTCTCTAACGGATTTCTCACCACAGAGCCAGTATACGCTGGGAAGGAAAACCCTAATCTATTGACCAATAATAGGTCTAGTCTGCATACTTTCACTCCTCTTCCTTCCATCCATTGATGGTATTGTTGATTGTTGTTGTTCTGTTCTTTCTAGGGGACCCTAGACCCTCGCGACCGGCTATTTAAGACTCGTTTTGAGCGGTTGTGCATATGTATGCCTGTGTATATCTATATGGGTGTGTGTGTGTGTGTGTCGCCTTAAATGGGCTTGCCTTAGAGAGAACAAACGAATACCAAGAGACGAACTTCCCTCTCCTGCTTGTCTGGACACAGTCGAGGAGGTAAAATCGACTCTAACATGTTAGAAGATGTACGTCCGATGCCAGCAATGGCCAAGAGAGGGGTTCTTTACAAAAAACCGCATACCAAGACAGTATGGACACGAAAGGGGAGCCCTCACGTCACGTGTAAGACTCTGGTTTCTTTGGCCTCGACTGCCATCGAGAGTTTGGTAAGGCCCATACCCTCAGCGAGTGAGAGCCTTGTGGCTGGCAAAAAATGATGATGATGATGATTCAGCTATATTAATATATAAAATAATAATTCGTTTATGACATCTACATATTTTGTTACTATTATTATTAAATTAATTTTAAGATTTATAATATCTGTAATTATTTACCCAAATAACCATATTTAATTGTAAAATGTACAACTAATTAAAAGAGTCACATATTTTACTGGAAAAGTGTTTGACAAACATTTAATTAATTATTAATTCAAAAATTAAACATTTGGTGTGATTCAAATTTTTAGAGAAAATAAGATATTGTTGTTTATGTTAAAATTATGCTTCTACAAAGCTAAAAAAAAGTGATTTGATGGAGTTTAACAGTTCTCGTACTTATCATGACTATTATTATAACAATAGAGAAAATTATTGACTATTATTTTAAGTATTTATTTTATTTATTAAATACATAATTAAAAAATATATAAACATTGCGAAAAACTCAAGTGTTGTCAAACGGATGTCTCGCCAAAAATATGTTTCAATAAATTATGTAAAATAAATAAAAAATGATTTTATTTAATACAATCCATGAAAAATGCATCATTTAATTTATATGCATTTTAATAGCAGCAACAGGACTATTTGAGTATTATTATCTATTATTGATAGTTCAAAATGGAATGCACCATAAAAAGCTATTTATGTATTGCAATAAAATTATATGTATGCTATTATAGATTATATTATCCGAATATAGTCAATTATTTATTGATAACCAGCCGGAAAATGAATAAATCCAATTTATTAACCGTAAAGTCATTGTTCTGTGTGATTATGTAAATAAATAAATATTGTAGTTTTGGCCATGTATTCTATTTATTTTCAGGATCACTCTGAAAGTTTCACCCGACAAACACTCGCATTAGAAAATTGGAATTGAACCAATAAACCTAAAAGGGAAAAATATTTATTCGAACGAAATATTTTTTTTCTACACGAACGCTCGTAAAATTTTATTTTCAATCCATCAATCGAAATGTGAACAAATATACATGCACGCGAAAGGGGAGTTTTGAAAATATATCAAAAAAAAATATAAATGAAAAAATAAATCATTCTGTATAACACCCGTTTCAGCAGTTTATTGGATAGAAACGCTCGGAGCAACGAATGGAATAATAAATAATTCTAAATAAAATGTACCTGTAATTCGTTGGCTTTGTTGAAGAGATGGCTCTCGAGGGATCGCTGCTGCATCCTGACCATTGTGTCCAGCGAGTCCTGAAATTATTTCATCAGATATTCGAGTACGTCATTAATTTGAAGAATATTTTTCAGCAAATTGCCGGTATACCTGCAGTTGTTTTATTTGCAGCTCCAGATCTAAGGCTTCCTTCTTCAGCGTATCATAATTTGATCTAATTTGCATTGGTCCCAGCCTTTCCAGCACGAGTTCGTCTTTCAGCGGGGGTGGAAGGTTTTCCTATGATAATAATAAGATATAAATAGAAATTTATTTTCATCATAATTCGACGTCGATTTTTATGTATATTTTATAATATTATTAAAACTATTAAAAGCGATTTTTCATTGATTTTGCAAATATTGTTCAATGCATTGCGCTAATATGTTCCTGAATGACGTATTCCCCGAGGAGAGACACCTGATATTGTATTGACATGGAAATCTGATCCAATTTCGTTGTACATCCGAATCCACATCAGTCCTTTTAAACTCAATTATCTACAATACAAATGTATCCGCTCGATACGATGCAAATACAGAGTGTTTCATTAAAAAAATGGGATGGAATCTGTGTGTGCTTACTGCTAAGCCATCGACGGGGTCTTGTTCTCCGTCGTTGTGATGGGCCGGAGTGTTGGATGGAGGAGCAAACGGTCTTCTCTGAGCCCTCACTGGTCCTGTCGATGGTAGGGCTCTTGCAAGATGAGCAAGATCAGCGGTACCACTGACGGCTCTGCACTGAGCGCCGAGGCCCTCGTATCTTCTAGCCTGTTCTGAAGCCTGAAAAAATTAAAAAATGAATAAAACAGAATCCCCCATAGACATAAATTTAGAACGTATTTTTTTTTATAAAATTTGTATTGAGAAGAGTGTATTAGTTTCTTTCAGATTTAGTAGCCTATAAATACAAATAATAAGAAAAAAACAACTGTTGGCAAGAGAAACCAAAAATTGAAAGAATTTAAGCATCACACTTAACATTGAGTCATGTTTTGTGACATGACTGATTTTTTTACATCTGTCATTCACCGTTGAGATCTGGATTGAAGATGGCATATGTAATCCACAATTTGCCAGACAAAAAATCTATGGATCTTGAAGAGGACAGAATGATGGTCGAAAACGAAGATGATGAAAAAGTCTTCAACACAATTAAATCAGAGAGAGGATAGCAGCTTTTTAGATCATTAAATGTAAAGGAATTCACATGAATGAAACCTTTTCTCTCAAGGAAGACCAAAGTCAAGCTCTACACGAACCTCATCAGGCCAGTCCTAGCTTACGGGTCTCAATGTTGGGCGCTGACAAAGCAAGATGAATAACGACTGGGTATCCTGGGGAAGAGGATTCTGAGAATAATATTTGGAGCTTTATTCGACGACGAGAAATGGGGTTTGAAGCAACGAGGAGCTATATCTACTATTCAGCAGTCATCAAAGTTCCTAAAATCCAATGGGCCAGTCACGTGTCAAGAATGCGGAACTATCAGCTTTCCTGGCGGCTGCGGGTCGCACATCTTCGACATTATCATTGGAATTCCTCCCCCAAAGAAAGAACTATCTATCTATTTTTTCCTGATGTTAGAGCCAGGTTAAATCGTAGCTGGATCTTCACAGATTTTTGAGTCAGTCAATTTCTGACTATGGTAATTTAAAGTTAAGCTTAAATAGATTAGCCTAGTAGCATCTTCGCACTGTTCGTGTGGGTTCGACTATCAGGATTACAGTCAGGTTCTGTCGCCTTGTCCTCATCTGGACGTTATGCTTTAAGATCTACTCCATGCTATTCAATGCGGCATTTCCCCTACAGGTCTGATGAAGTTGCTCAATTGGACCTGGTTGGTAAAATCATGTGTTTTTGTTACGTCGAAAAAAACCTGCTTTTTTTTACGTTTACGGTGTTGGTGGATAGCAAGGGATGATGGCAAGGGATGGAACTGTGTCGGACCGGTCTGACACAGCTTCATCCTGGGTTCTTCTTTGGTCGGCACCCTCATGTCTGAGGATCGTAATCATTTTTGTTCCGAAGATTCTTGATTTTCTTTCTAGAATTATCGGCATTCTGCATCCTCAACTTGCCCCTCCCCTGTGCCCTTGTACTTTTATAAGTGCGATAAGCTTCTCCAGGCTATCGTTTCTTTTGGCGAGATGTCCAAAGTATCGAAGAATCCTTTTTAGACATATGGTCGAATGTGGGTCTTCTTTGTAGTTCCCTATTTCTTTTAGAAGACGGCAATGCATTTAGCGGTCCATGGTATTCTCAACAGACGTCACCAGCACCACATTTCAAAGGCGTCAATTTTATTTTAGAGTCCGAGTTTATACGCCGTAAATAAAAATTGAGAATACCAGACTCTGCACTAAACGTTTTTTTGTCTTTTTGGATATCCCCCTGTTTTTTCAAGACCTAGTCTAGTTTTCCTGTCCTAGTTTTTTACTTTCACAGAAAACCTTTTTGAGCAGATCGCCATTTCTTCTTCGTTGGTGGCTATCAATGTCGTATCGTCCGCATATCTAAGATGTGAATTTTTTTACCCTCTATTTTAAATCCGCCTTCCCAGTTTTCAATAAATTTTCTCATGATATACTCCCCGTATAAGTTGAATAGATATGAGGAGAGTATGCAGCTCTGTCTCACTCCTTTGAGCACCGAAAACTTTTCTGACGAACTCGACTCTATTTTGACTATCATCCTGGGTACAAAAGTAAAAAGCTTTTCTATCCACGGAAGAAAGAAAGACCAAGGCCTATATAGTTGAACTGTGTATAGCGGGACGCTGCATCTTTAAGACTGATCAGAAGATGGAGCGATGTGAATTAGAAAATAGTGTTGGATGATTTCAGGGCTCTACAATAATTGCTGCGCATATGATGACTTACCCTAGATGCAACGGCTTCAGCTCCCTGCAAAACTGCATCCGATAATACCGCACACAGATCAGTATAAATTTCTTCAAGCTCCTGAAAAAAAAATATTAAATAATATAAAACGCCGAAAGAGTTGAAATGGAAAACGTCCAAACTGTGACAAGTTGACTTCGAGTATATTCGCTAGATTTTCCTCTGTATCATGTAACATATTCACTGATTCATGTCACGGGATATTTTTAAATTTAGACATGAATATGTATGAAACAAATCAAGTGATGCTGATACGGCAGCCATTGTGCGGATTTATTCAAATGTCAATTCATTGTTTGGCGATATATCGCGTCGCTTTGTGCAAACACGAGATTTCACTTTGAGCCGAGGTGAACGGTGGAATTGCGACTAAATAAATTATATCCTAGAAATTATACTTCCTGCTTTCGGTGAGGGAGATGAAACGGGAGAGAGGGGCAGCAATTTCAGAGATTAACATATTATATCCAGCTTCAGATTGACACTAATTTCGTATATAATATACAGCGCATTGTTGCCAAATACAATACGCGGTTATAATAATATATTAATAATAATTAAGAATGAGATGATTAATTTTAATTAATTATTTTTTAAAACATTCTGTATGTACTTGA
The DNA here is from genome assembly GCA_022495035.1 of Philopotamus ludificatus. Lineage (NCBI taxonomy): Eukaryota > Metazoa > Arthropoda > Insecta > Trichoptera > Philopotamidae > Philopotamus > Philopotamus ludificatus. The sequence continues at coordinate 132,581 of JAGXCT010036102.1, read as the reverse complement.
ACTCATGTACTCGTCCATTGAAGAGTCCGACACGAGTATACTTCAGTGTGAAGCATTCGTGTGAAGAAGAGCAGGAGCTTTGTTTGTATTGACGTAACATTTTTCTTTCTCTCGCGAACAGATCATGGATACATATTTAGATGAAACTAGGTCAAGGATGGACAATGAAGATGTGTATGTCTAAGAAATTAAGATGTTTAACACTATCAATGCTAATCCAAAAAGAAAATCATTATTTTTACGCATTTGATTTAAAGTAAAAATCACTGTAGCGTTACTTTGCAAGTTTCTTAAAGCTAAAATACCTTCTAAAACTTCCGAAGAATTTATCAGACAATATATGCTAATTATTTGAAATAAACTTGAAAGCCATCAAAGCAATAAAAACTATTATTTAATTTAATGGAATAATTCTTACAGTATGTTACAAAAGAAACCAAAACTGACATTTTACAAAAGATGTCAGTTTTGGTTTCAGTGATTTAAATCGAGCGAGAGAAATTTAAAAGACACCCTTAAATAAAAACGATGATAAATATTTAACAATATATAATGAACTTGCCAAAGAATTTAAGAATTATAGCAGAAGTTTGCATCTTTCCAAAGCGTTGGGGTATTAAAAACATAAAGGGTATTAAAAATGAGTAATTATTCAGCATACGACTTACGCTTAATCATAATAAAAAAAATAACCCCTAAAAAATAAAAGATGTAGATGGTGCTTTTTAAATATCTCCCCATTCGGCTTTTATATGAATATTTTCAGGCGGATGAAACATTCATTAAAGGGTAAAACATTCAATTATCTGAAAAACGATAAAAATCATCTGGAAAAAATATGAAAAGATGGTAAAATATTATAAAAAACGATAGAAAATATTTAAAACGTGTAAGTTGTTTAAAAAAATAATGGTTTTCTTATTGAAATATTGTGTATTGAAAGCAGCTAATCGATAGGTGTTGTAACTTTAATAAATCGCCGTTGTTTTTATTTTAAAACCTATGGCTAAGTCACCTTACAGTTTCTATAAAAAAATTGTAAAAAATTTAAGAGAATTTTATCCTGTTATTCTTCGCTAGCGATTACACTCATCCGCAAAATTTGTAGAGAAGTTTGAATGATTTAAAAAATAAAAACATGAATAGGAGGTTAAAAAACAAGTAAAAATCAGGAAAATCCTTTAAATAAACAATAATGGTCTCTTCGATAGAAGAATCAGATACTCCTAGAAATAATAAAAAAAATGATATCCTGCTCTCACAGCACGCATCACTTGCATATTTCACTCGCACAAGTCACATTGTACCCGATGCGAGCTAGAAAAAACATCGCGCGCTTGGCAACACCAGCGAATATTGTTGTTTTATTTTTTTTCGCAATTACAGACAATAACGGATAATGATTATTTATACTAATTATTCTTTAGACTTTTTTAAACAAATACAAAAAGTTTATGACATGCAAGATTATATTAAAAGAGTCATTAGAGAAAAATCATAACTTACGAAGAAAGAGAGAATACTATTATACTAAAGAAAAACAGAATCAATCAAGTGTTTTAAAAATTAATTTGATTCCAAAAAATAAAATCACAGCTGCTAGTTTTCAAATGACCCATTACATTTCTTGCCATGGGAAACCCCTAAAGAATAGTTCGTAAAACAAGTATTTCTAGCACGTTGTTTAGATTGTTTAATGAATTGTATTGATTTTAAAAGTCATAGGGTGGGTAATCACATATATTTTTTAAGTGTCCGCAAAAAGAAATGTGGAAAACAAGGTTTAAAATTAAAAATATTTTCCGATCTAACGACAGTTGTAATATTAATAATAGTAGTCAACTTCATAAACGCGAGAGGAATTAATAAATAAGGCTCATTTTTAACTTGCAAAAATAAAATTTGTAGAGTAAAAAGGAAACGTAAACATTTTTAAAGGACTGTGAGAAGCGCGAACCAAAAAAGGGTCAACTGTCTAGTTTTTTTAATAAAAATTCCGGAGTTACCAAATTATTGGAATCCTTTTTACCATCCCTATTCGTTTCAGGTGACACCACTTACTTAGTAAAAGTGATAAAAAAAATAAGGAACGTTATTTGATTTCGTTTATGTATAATATCCAATATCGAAATAGAGGAATAAAAATTATAGTTTAGACAGTTAAGCCTGAAAAGGTTCGAGCATTGGTTTATACTGGTGATGATGTCTTGGTTAGAACGATCTAAGTGGTAGATGAGGGTACTGACGTTTGTCCCCATGGAGTACCAATCCCATGAGGCCATGGGGGCAACGACCACCAGCCCCCTAGGGCATAGCTCGACTCGCTAGATGCCATTCAGTAACTTGAAACTAGACAGGGCTTTCAGACATCTCCTGTAGTATCGTCGTTATATTAATCTTAATATAAACAAACAATTAATTATCGTTCATTTCGTTCATTCCATTGTAAATAATTTATCTCATGAATTTTTGATAATACAGGCCATTAAATTATTATTCATTCTTATTGATATCTCGGCTATAATATAAATATGGAAAAGATCAGAGGTTACAAACCGTCGGAGCTCCGGAGTCCCGGCGCCGAAGTTAGCACGTATTTATGTTAATCCACAGTGGTACGTGATGCTAAATACATATTCATTACAGACGTTTAGCTGGGGTCCGGGTTCCGGGCTTCGGATCGATACTCGATACCCGGCTACACGAAAATAAATATCGACAGCTCAGGTGTAATAGATGAACCGAATAATTTGATGTCCAAAAGTTAATAGAACGGATTTCCGGCGCCGCCGGCCGGAAAGTTTCGCGGGATTGTTTCCCCAAGTAACTTTTCCATGTCGTATCAAATTGTGCCGGATGCAGAATAATTCTCTTGACTCGAACTGAATAAAATATGACTATTAAATTGAAGGTAGATTTGATAATGCCGTACCTGCAACAGTTGCGGCAGTGTCTCTTGGTTGTATTCGTCCAACATGCCATTGGTTGCGTGCAACTGCTGTACGTACGAGTTGTGTCCATCCATGTAGCCGGCGAGGGTTGCTTGCGATGGACTCTGCACGTAGGCTTGGTGAGCTGCCTTGTATTCTTGACGACACTGAAACAAATATGAAAGAGATTTATTTTAAATGTTAAACCATGTACATCCAGGAATACCGAAGTTTATAATACTCTCTATCCAACACAAGCCTTTTTTTAAAAAAAAAGCTTTCAAGAATATTATCTGAATAATTTACTAGTAGTATATTCGTTAAAGTGCAGAAAATCGTCTATGTGCTGTCAGCACTTAGATGTCATTTTAGGTTTCGAAGGTTCAAATCGGGTAATAATAATATAATCGATGCATCTGGACGACCTTTTAAATTTGATCCTCAGAGGAATTATCGCAGAGACGCAAATCTTAAAGGTCCTCTGTACAGTAATATTTGGAACGCATTCGTAAAACAAATAGAATGTAAATTTAGATACCCCACTTATTATGCGAAAATAAAAAAAACGAGGGGAGAAACACATCCAATTCTTTGTTGTCAAGACAAATAATTCGACCCCTTTTACACCAAAACTGGAGATGAGAAATGGATCGTTTTCGACCAAAGGAAAAAAGCCGGGTTAAAAAAATAAGGCAGATCTTCACTGTCAACAATTGGAAAGATTATACGAGAAAATAAAGATCAAACGTTAAATTTTGTTTGAAAGAAAGGGAATAACTCTTAACCATGATAATGGACGCTCTTATAAAGCAAGAATGACCTAAGGAAAAAATAAGGGAGGTTTACTAAACACTTCATATTCTATAGACCTTGCCCCTTTCGATTACTCCCCCTTCAGGTCCATGGAACACATTTTAAAAGAAAGACATTCTCGAAATATGTGTTAAATTTTACATTAATAAAAAATGCGCGATTTCTTTTGGGTACCTCTAATAAATTAAAACATTTTTATCATAAAAAAATAAACTGTATTTTTTTTCCACATTCAGCACACCCAAAATCAACACCACCGTACGCCACTGATATATATATTAGGATTTATGAAATAATATTATGTGTAAATGTATACATATATTAATATATAATTTTCAAAATCATAACCATACAATTTCGTGTTTATTTCGTTTTTTGAAAACAGAAGGATTGTGGTTTTTACCTTATTTTATTATTATGATATTCAGATTATATTAAAAATTAGTGCTTTAAGTTATATAAATAAATATAATTAATAATAAACAGGGATATGTAAAATCGCGCCAAGAAAACTCGCGAAATTTAAAGACATCGCTTTAAAATAATTAAACGAGGTATTAATAAATGCTCTATGAAATTATTTTATGATTTATAACTTAATTTTCACACATTATTAATAGTAAATCAATAAATAAGTGACGAAACGATAGTTAAATATACGAATGAATTTAAAATATATAAATGTGTATACTAATTTATTATAGCAAAATCTAATTCAGGAAAAATATGAAAATGTGGCGAGGAAAACTCGCGAAATTTTATGACGCGCGCTGTATTCGTCAGTATAATCTGTTGCAGATAGCATATTGTTATTGAATAATATTAATATGTATAGTATGTATTAATAGTTAATATAGAGCTTTTAACGTATTAATCAAGAGATAGTATAAAAAAATATAGTTTTTTTTGTCATATTAAAATTTGTTTATTTATTATAAAATTAGGGGATATTAGATTAATCATATTTATTTGTTTATAAATGTGTTGATGAAAACCTGACGATGATAGGGAATAGTTTTTAGAAACCCTGGTCGATCTGGAGAATGATCGTCAACGATGGTAAATTTTATTATATAATATTTTTCAAATATCAAAGTCACTCTTGCGAACGAAATCGATCGAAAAAAATTAATCGAATTATTTTTTATATCGCTGAAATTGCGACCCCCGGCCGTCGAAGCACCTACGTGTGCCTCCACAAAGTGCAATTTAATCTGCTGTGAGTAATTCGAGTCCGCCACACGAGCAGGTGGGTTACCCTCGTAAAAATTGACCTCGGCCATGACAATTTGGGCAAAACGTTATGGGGTACCTCAATTACCCCATCGTCCATTAGTCGCGATTAGAATTTTTCGGTCAAATCCTCTTAATTGCTCACGGCTTGATGAGTGCTAAAGCACTCGTTTAAATAATCGTATGAGGCCAATAAATTTTGATAATACCCTTGACGTCTACTAAAATTTCAGCTGAAAATAGCACGAATTATATTTTATTATTTAGATAAGCAGAATTTGCTTATGTATTGGAAAGGAGTCACAATATTCTAGTGGAAAAGAAACGTAAAAATACGAGAGTGGGCTGAAAATGCGCAGCCCTGAAATCAAATAACACACCGGCGTGCGGTTAGCAGCATTTTCAGCCAAACCTCGATAATACAATTTTGCATTTGGTATACACGGTTTCGTAGGTGAGCAAATTGCCAAATAATATGTATGCAAAGCGAGCCCAGGATTATAAAATAATACCGCGCTAGGGGCGCATGCAGACTTTCGCGTAACGCCAATGTTGTATGCGTGGGGCCCTAGCGAGCCCCTGGGATCCGTCTGCGGAATTTGCGGAATTAAAATGTCTGCTCTATGTGAAAATGTGTCTTCGGGAAAAGACTGTTCAATTAAGGTCTTAATAAATCGTTGAAAAGATCTGCGGAATTAAAAAAAAAGACGCAACAACCAGGTTCAAATTTTTTTATGGAAGCCTGGAACCGCATAATAATGCGGGCCGGAGTAAATTGGACCAGTTATCCCTGTCCTGAATAAAAAGTCTGAGATACAGAAAATAAAGAAAGCATGTACATTCTGCGGGTTATATAAAAAAAAATAAACAATTTCGACCTCTAATATTTATTTCATTATAAATAATTGCAAGATGTGTAATTTTTCTCCGAAATATTAGATTTATCATTGAAAAATATTAATGCTATGTTTTATATATAATGCCATGACAGATGAGTTCAATTCATGAAGCTTTCAGGATCATCTGCGATAATTGTGGAGACGTATTGCAGTCTCGAAAAACGTATTAAGCAAATCGTTAAATATAATATACCTGTTTTTAACCGATTTTTCTAGTTTTGGTGACAAAAGCAAAAGAGTTGCTCCTCAATTTTTCATAATAAAAATAATAGACAATTTAGAATCGGGGATTTGTATTTTATCATTAAAAAAGTAAATACATATTATTTTAAATTCCTTTTGCCGTAAACCATGGAATTATTTTCATCTTAAATATTTACTATATTTTTTAATCTACATTAAATTTCCCAAAAAATGATTAATGATTAACACTAGAAATATATATTTTATGATAATTATATAAAACATATAAACAGAAACAAATTCGTTTATTCACGTTTGAGATGTGCAGGATCCTTGTGTATATTTATTTATTGCCCTTTAGTTGCCGAAATCCGATATTTCGGATTTTTCTACATTAGCGAGAATTGCCGGATCCGACGGATCTGAAATCGTAGTATCCAATACATTTTAAACCGTCTGTAGGGTAATTGCTTCAGGGGTATATAACATTTTTTTCAAACAAATGCTTTATAATTTAATTTTATATTTATTATCTATATATATTTATAAATAGATGAATGCGAGTCTTGTGCTTCTTACATTTGTTTAATTAGAAATTTCATCCGCAGCTGGTCCAGATAGAGGACCGACGGGCCTATTCATTCCGTGAGAACTCAATCAGCAAACATCCCAAGCCATAAATACAAAAAATCAATTTAACATAGATATCAGTTAAAGAGACCGTCCACTAATAAAACCGCAGATTTGTACGCGCAAAATGTTTCTCCCTAGCTAGCCGGTTCATACTACTGTATCGTACTCGATAATAGGGATTTCCCCATTGCAGATATAATCTCATTAAAAAAATCTGTCCCATCCGAAAAAAACTTGTTTTGTTTAGGCACGTGTACATTTATGCCGCCTTTGGTAACAATGAACCCTTTGAATCACGTCGGGGATGAAATATTTGTGGAAATACAAATTATAAAATACATTTTACTATATTATTTTTTATGTCAGAATCAATGGTACCTGGCAAGTTCATAAAAAAAGTCGTGGCATCCAGTTATTAAAGCACGGTTCCCAACCTTTATCGGGTATGACCCTTTTTTATAAAAGAGATAGCCGTAGACAATAAAATGGAACTAAAACTGAAGTATAAGCATCGTCACATTTGGCTATGATCGATACATACTACACTAGAATTGAGTGAGCAATTTTTCAGTAAACAAGTTACGTGCCGAGGAATCATTCCGAAAATCTAAGAATTCATCTTGTAATTCATCGGGAATGCTGGCTATATCAAGTGAAGCAGAGAATGGATTTCGTGTCAATCTAGTTTCTTCTTCTTTCAGCTCAGGGAAGTAACGCTGAAGTTCGTTTTCGAGGGATTCAAGATGCCCAGCAATCTTCTCCTTCAAATTTTCATCTATTTCCCCTTCAGATTCATCTACTACACTGCAGAGTTTCTGAAACATGGCAATGTTTCTAAGATATATTTTTCTTCGCCAGTTTTGCAGCTTGATAAAATGCCCTTTAAATTATCGTAGGGGCCTGATACATTCGTTTCCTCCTTGAAGTTTCAGGTTAAGCCTATTTTGCTGTTCTAATATATCTGCTAGATATGTTAATGCTACTCTTCCAACCAAGCTTTGTTGTTAAAGTATACCAAAAGATCATGTTTTTTCCTCGCATCTAGGGAACGACTTGATTTCATCTTCAATTCAAAGACACGATTCACATTTTCGATAACCAGCGTACTGCAGTGTAGAAAAAGAACCTCATGATCAGAATTCATGTCTTTGCACAGTTCTTTAAACAGACGGGTGTTAAGAGCTCCAGATTTGATGTAATTTACGATTTTTATCAACGAATCAAGTACCTCTTGCAGAGGAATTGGAAGAGTCTTACTGGCAAGGGCATACCTGTGAATCATGCAGTGGATTCCCTTTGCTTGAGGAGCTAGTTCTTTTACTTTTTTCTGAAAGCCAGATTTTGACCCAAGCATAGATGGTGCACCATCCGTACAAACCCCACAGACGTTTTCCCACTTTAATCCTCCAGTCACAAAAAACGCATTTATCTTCTCCATAATGTCAACACTTTTTGTAGTACTTTCAAGTCCACTACAAAATAGGAACTCTTCTTTGATATCACCTGAATGAATATATTTCACAAAGACAAGCAACTGAGCACACGAGCTTACGTAGGTTGATTCATCAACTTGGAAAGAAAACAATGGCGAAACCTTGATTTCATTCAAAATCTGCTCATTTCAACCAACTGTGACAGAATAGCGTACCTAGCATACCTAGATTACACTTATTTTAATTTTAAAAATATATATGAAAATCTTCGAGCTCCAAGAGACCATTAAAAATAAAATTGCAATTTAGTGTATATTTTTTTAGTTGACTGTATAAGTTGGCGACCCTCCAAAAATCCATTCGCGACCCCCTTAGGGGTCGCAACCCACAGGTTGGGAACCTATAGGTTAAAGAGTTACCTCTAATTATAAAATAACTCCCAATGTATTTTCACTTAAACTATTTCTAATGACTTGTAGAACAAACTTTAAGCCAGACTTTTTACTCTAACGTGTGTTGCCAGAGCTTCTAAACTACCGTTGAAATTTTGAAAATTCACCGAAAACTCTATCTAGGTTTAGGTCTGTTGAAAAAGGGAATCTCTGTGTCTCTAATGCTAATTACTTGTCTCTTAAAATATCCTCTACGTCATCGAATTTTCCATCGGACGTATCTCAAGTAGATTACAATTATTCATTTGCGATTAAATATGGCTTTTATAAAGCTTGAAATTTTTCCTAATAATTTTAATAGTTTGAGATGACACGTGTTTATATTTTGAATTAAATCTGATATGACATAGACAGTTTTTTTTCCTAAAAGTAGTTGCATTCCTTTTTATACTGATTCAATTTTCAAATTTGAGACATATTGAAAATTGGCATGTTTTTTTGTACGGTTCAGACTAAAAAAACGGTTTTCAGTTCAGTTCCGATTCGAAACCCTGCATAAATGTATGAAAATATTCTCAATAAACGATTAGAAAATATTAGTAATACGAAATTTAAAATAGAAAATGAAGTTTAAAAGATTAAAAAAACAACTGAACAGGTAAATCAGCAACTAAATATTTAGGTTAATCCCTAAGGGATAAACCAACTTATTAAAAATAATTAAAAAGTACAAGAAATGTACTTAGAAATAAAGATTATCATGATTTTAAGTTAGATACATTTAAAAAAAAATCTATTGCATCTTCTGAAGATATACGAATGGATTGTACTTATATTATGTATGTATATAGATAATGAGGTTGTAGAATATTTGTTGAATAAAATAATAACTATAATATCAGTTTACATTTTTTAAGAATAAAATCAATAAATAAATGCAAAAATCGGAATTTAAATATTTCTATTCGTATAGAATTTATCGCCGTAGCTCATAGGCTTTATATCTCACGAATAGCCATGTACCTAGGAATCTAGGAATGTATTCGGGGACGGCATCTCTCGATAATACCGGAGATTCCATGAAATTCCGATCGATCCACTATAATAAATATAAATTTAGATTTTACCTTGCTCAGCTTCTCTTCGGTTTTAGAAATAATGGTGTCATAGCTCTCCCTGTGCGCGAAAACCTTTCTCGACTGCAACTTTCTATAGAAAGTCCTTTCGACCAGAGGTCGCGAAACTTGACGACTGAGAGCCGACGCAACATCGCTGTGTGCCTGAGAATCTGCTTCGACCTCTTGAAGCAGCGTTTCCCACGTATGGAACAACGAACTCGGACAAGCTGGTCTGAAAATAAAAATTAATTAATTAATTTCAGCCATATAATAACAACGAGCTGACCTTTTTACATAACATAAATCAATTTAGGAATATTGGTTTTCCATTATATATGAATTGTTAATATGTTCGGCACATACACACCATTATTCTATTACTTAAGACACGACAAGCAGACAGAATTATTAATATACTTAGTTGTGCCGAATTTAATTATAAAACAGCAGTGTCTCACCGAATTTATCGATTTAATTCAGCGGTATTGAACCTTTGATATACAGAATCATAAATTTATATTGGATGTTTTTTTTATTATATTATTACGCACGTATATCTGCAAATTGCGAACATCGTGAGGGCAAATATTACATCGGCAATATAAATTTTATTATTTGTTTTACATAAAAGAAGATAATAACGCATGGGCGCAATAAAGCAAATCGGAGAATGGAATATTTTATCCGCGATGTGATATTAACATTTCTGAAACGACTGAAAAAAAAAATTGTAATGAAGTGAAGAAAAGTTATATTTTATATGTATTTTTTTCTAAAAAAATCAGTCAGAGATAAACGAGTTCAAAAGAACAATTTCAACAACTTGGTAAATGAGGCGAGGATATGGAACAAAGTGTAAAAGAAAATGTATAAAATTTCGGTTGTAATTTTCGGTGAATTTATCATAAAATACAACCCTTATCGTTGCGGGGGTACAGTGTGATGGGTCTGACACACGGTTGTGTTATCACGTTTTTCCGGAAAATTTAATATATCAACCGCTCCGCTGAAAATGACTGGCGAGCATAACTTTTCATGTTGCTCATTTGATAAGCTCTGAGCAATTTTATCATAGTTTCATTACAACTTTGGAACGATATTGATGCTGCACGGTTCATCCCGGTTCCGTTTAACTTTTATTTTACCCTGACCCAACCTCGATCGTACCCGTCAAATGAAATAAAATACAAAAAATATATAAACCTGTGTTATTTATGGCAATCGGTTCCGGGGGGAGCCCCAAAAATAGCCCCATGTTCCACTTTCATTATATACGGAGACCCGCGGTGACCTCTGACAGCCGTATTCCGACCCATAGTGCTTCGCCTTGAATTAAGCTCTGGCGCGACGTGATGCCTGAAACCTTTTATGGTCTGTCTTGGACCGTGACGAGCTTAGTGTCGATATATGGCGATACCATTAATGTCGAGTGTCTCACACCTCTGAAGAAATGGATACTTTAACGATACCGACCGTCAGGTAATGTTAATTTTTTTATTTCAATTCATACTTTGCTCGGGGTTAGAAAAAAAGAATCAGGGTTAGAAAAAAAATGAAAATAATATTTTATTTAGATAATCACGCAAATTGCTTTGATACATATTTTTTTGCTGATTTATAGCACTTGAACTCGATCTTATAAATCGATAAGAAAGTTGAGCCTTGTACATTTTTAATGCTAGTAGCTTTTAAGGCCCTTGAAAAAAGGCTCTAAGCCTTTCAAGGCCCTCGACCCTTGCGATAACATTTTCTGATCATTTTTTTTCAATTTCAGCCCTTGTCTTAACAGTGTAATGCATTGCATCTAAAATATATACCTCAACATATTTGGGATCTTCTTGTCGTTCCAATTTTAATAATAGTATTTTTAGCTGATTTCTGCGGTAGTAATGTTTCAAAGCACAGATTATTCCCAAGACTAATGGCTGCAGATTCACTGGAGGGAAAAACGCTAATTTTATACTTCACAGTGTTAAATTTGTTGGATGAGCAGGGCATGTATCTAAGAATAAGATATTTTATTATTTTCTTAGCTCCTATCAAAGCATCTAAGCTTAAAAGTCGTTTTTCAAAACAATTTTAATGTTATCATTTATATTAAATTGATTTTAAACATTTTTAATCATCGCGCATTCAATTAAATATGTTTATAAATTGATTTGAATTTGAAATTATACTCATTGAACGTACATAGCGGGAAACAAACGTAAAAGCAGGAAAAACGTGAATCCTGGACACGTAAAAACGGGATATCACTGTATTTATCTATACATTTTTATTTCAAATATATCTTTAATAGCAAAAATAGATTATCTTTTATTTAAAAAGTCGATAAAAATTAGGCTTAGATTCTGGACATAATTTTAGGTTACAGTTGATTTATTTAGTATGATATTCAAATTTTTCGAATTTCATTTATAATTATTTTCTTAAATGCTCATATTTGCGAGTCTTTCGATTTAAAAAAATAAAATCAATTAATCAATGATTTTATGCCAATTTTCGGTTGATGATCCACGCTCAATTTTTTTTACACTAAATGTACTAGTTGTGTAAAAAGTTCTAAACTACAGCTCTACTTCTGTTGGCTAGGAATTATTTTGATATTAAATGGGTTTTTGACACTGTAAAGTTTAATTTTTCGAGATACCGTAATCTTACGGCTCTCCAGCGTCGATATAAATATTCGATCAGTAAAAATAACAAACTACAGGCCAATAATTATGTCCAGGGGTACTGGAAGAATTTCTATTATGTATTTTTTAAATAGTTTTTTATTAAAATATCATTTTTTCTAAATTTAAATTACATTTAAATATTTTTAATAAATTTATTCTAACACAAAAGAAAAGCTGAAGCAATGTTTATAATATTTTTTTTGATAAAAAATACGTTTATATTGAATTCACAATATTTTTTTAATTTACTAGTTGTAGTTTTTAGGTTTCTATATAAATTACATAAACTAGATTCAATTTAACTAATATCGAATGACAGGTATAGTCGGTGCCCAATTTTACAAAAAAAATTAAGACAAAATTGTTTTTTTATGACAATAAATTAATAATCTATCAAAAACAATGTAAAATTATTTATTAAAGAATTATTAGTAAAACTCTTTATGATCCACATATCATATGCATTTCATTGGCTTCCGAGAGCGATTTTAAGAACTTCTGTATTAATAGAATAGTTATGAAATAATAAAAAAATATATTATGTAGATACAAAGTAATAAAATACTAATGATATTATTCATTTTTTAAGACTCTAATACTAAGTAAGTGAAGGATAACCTTTTGAGTTCAGTGGATATAATTCGGGTGACGTGTCAGATCTAGAAATATAGTCGATTCCGCTTAAATAGGATAGTCACTTATTTTGGACTAAAGATTTTGAGCCGAATATGTTCCAATTAAACTAAATCGACTATATCTCATATATATTTATATATAAAAATATTAGGTTGTCCGGTCGAAAAGGGCATATTTTGCATGGATGAAAACAAATATGTGAAAAATTAATCGAAAAAGTGACAAAAATCCTGTTTCAAAGGGGCTTGTACCAAAACTAACCCCTTGACCAGGTTTAACTGTACAACAACGCCGGATCCCATACATCGAAGATGATTGAAAATTAAGTAAAGAAGCTTGGATGGGATACCATTGTTCGATATATTCCGGATTTAGCTTTCAGGTTATTATTTGTTTCGATCAATGCGAAATTATTCCGCAGAAAAATCGATCTATGGAAGATGTGAAAAAAGGTATCAAAGAATATTTTGCTTCCAAGCCAAGTAAATTTTATTCCGATGCCATAAAAATCTTATTAAATATACTGAAACAGGTGATTTCTACAGAGTGTGAATAAATTATATCTATGTAATAAGGATCATCCTTTTTTTAGAATTAACTATTGTATAGTAAATACGCCTTTTTCGACCGGACAACCTAATAGAAAAAACTACTAAACTCACCTGTTAGTCGGCTTAGCACGGAGAAAAAATGTGAATAAAGCCATCCCTAAATTTCAAAAAGCTAACAGTGGACGGAAATCGATTTAAACTCTCTAAATAATATTAAAATTAACCAGTGTCGTGGTTTGGCACTAAGGGGGAATATAGGTGAGAGACTCATTCCCCTTGCATCTTTAGAATCTTTATATGTGTAAAAGGTGCTTTGGAATATTTTTGTTATCCCATCCACACATCGTAGTCAAATAAATAAATTAATTAAATATTTTTTCAGACAAAAATTGAAACTACAAAGAAGCACCTTAACTTATGAAAGGCAAACGTCTTCGGGTAGAAGTACTAAAATGGAAAGTTGTGGATGGTGAATGACCTTATCAGACTATAACGTGAATATGGACATAATTGATAAGTCTGATATGATGTTCAGTTTCATGGACTGATTCTGAAAATCCGTCGAATGATTTTCGACTGAGTAAAATTACATATTTGAATTTTTTTTTTCAATACAATAAAATGTTGAGAACGACTGATATTATTTAATTTATAAAGACAAAACAATGTATAAAAAAACATTTTTTATACCCCAAAACTTAGCCGTGCCGTATGGGGTGGGGTATATTTGGGACTCCAAGTTTTTGATTTTTCTCGAATAACTCTTTTGATATAAACCTTATATATCACAAACTTTTTTTATTTGTCTAAAAAAGTCTAAAGAATAAATATTATAAAAATAATTAATGAGATTTATTGCCCGCAATTGCGAAAAAAAATAAAAAACAATAATATTCCCTACTGTTGCCACGGCGCAATGTTTCTTTTACTCGCATCTTGTACGATGTGCGGAATGCAAGTGAAACGTATGAGTAACACGTGCTTCGAGAGCTAATTCTGCGGCGAGACATCGCCGAGAGCGTTGTTATTTACGCGTCATATTGATTAATAAAAAAATTAAAAATTTGGTCGATATTTTGGATTTTTCTACTTTTATTCATAGGATAATCATTTTATCATTTTATACCAAATATACCACATCGGGCTACGCCGTTGGTTTCCAGCCGCCGTGACGGATCGGTGAACTAACTAATCAAAGGGTTAACTATAGCCGTTATCAAAATATGTAACCATCCTTTTCTGAGAAAAAAAACGCTGAATATTATAATTAAAAGCGGCTTGTGATCAATTAATAATTTAGAAAACATTATAATCGCAATGTATAATAACAAAAAACTTTGTTATCTTTGTTGCTTTAAATATAAATCAGTCTTAAGATTATGTATATAGGTTCCCAGGATTTGTCGATGTAAATTTATGTAATAATTTAATTAACACGTATATAAACAATTCCACAATTCCACTTGTGGCAAAGTTGCAATTTTTTTAGATAAATAAACTTAAAAGGCTCTTCACAGAAATAGTTATATGTATTCAGTAAAGGATTAAACGATTTAGTCAAAACAAGGTCACAAAATAAATACGCCAAATTAATAAATAATTTAATTAGGAATAATAATTCAAACACACACTAAACAACAATGAATCATAAATCAAACGCCGTAATATTTCACGTCCGTTTGACGATACCCATATCATAGAGCCGGGGGATCCCGGAGAATATTCGCATCGCGCTAAACAACACCGCACACATTCATTACGCGAAATAAAATTTCGTTTTAATTATTTCACTCATTATTTGACGGCGTATCCCGTTTCGCGGCAATATCCTTCGGTGTAAACAGAAACGTCTACCGTTCTAGATTTATATATAAGGTCGTAAATCATCCGCAGACTTTTCTTGGGAACTATGGCAGATGTTCCGGCTCCTTGTGGTATACGTCAATAATTATTAGGTCCCCGGGGAGTATCTGGAGTGTAGTCGAACGTGTATTGGTCGGCGGAGTGACATACAAATTAAATATCTGGGACACGAACTCTACCCTTTGCGTCTGGGCTTCGGGAGCATGATGCGTTCGGTAAATCTGATTAGAGCACCGGAATACGCACAGATACTCTGACACTGTTAAACGCTGAAATATATAGGTTTCAGAAAATATTTTCACTTCGGAATAAAGTATATTTTTATTCAAAAAATGTACACAGTTACATATCAACTGAAATATGTGGCTTTTTGTATATTTTTAGTACACATTATTGATTTTTTGTAAAAAATTCCGATATTATACTCAAAGAGTAGTCGCCAAAATTTAAAAATATGTCAATTGATCTAATATATCTTTAAAACGTAGGAGTTTTATGCACCTTATGCATTAAATAATATGCACATGCATTTAATAAAATAAATATGATAAAAATGGATGAGTTTTCATTACGACTTTAGGGAAAAAATATAATTTTTCCTTAAAAAAAATGGGTATTGACCGAAAATAATTATTGTAATAAGTCGAAATAATATACTTACTTAAATAATAGTTTAATATAAGGTATTCAGATTAGTTTTAATAATCGATAATCAGGCACTAACCCTAAAAGTAATATATTTTAATTAACAAAGTTGACATAAAGATATATTTTATTAAAAATCGAACAATAGATTTAATATATAATTAAAGTAAAATAACAAGATTATTTTTTTAAATATCAGAAAATAAATTTGCACCTTGGATTTTTTTTCTTTTAGAAGATTTAATGCAATCAATTATTTAAAAATAACACTAATATTAAAATTTTACAATTATATCATGTCAAAAAAATAATATATAAACCCAACTGCTAACTTTTGATATATTATTGAAAAAAGATGGAATACGATTTATTATATTATTTAAAATATCAATATTTAATAAAAAATGTTCTTAAATATGAAGAATATATAAACTTAATCGATAACTATTTTTATATAATTAAAAATAGATGGAATATTAATTAAATAAATTAATAAGATAATCAAATATATTCACAAGGTGTTTAAAAAATGGTAAATATATAAACTTAATTGCTTAAGTTTGAGATATTTTCTTAAATAGATCATATACACCTAAAAATGATATAAATACCATAAATATGCAATTAAAAACTGTAAAAATATACTCAATTGAATTTAATACTACGATAAGATTATAATTGCATTTTTTGATGAAGGTAAACCTTAGAATTTCATATCATCAAATATAATAAAATAATATATGATATAACACTCACATATTAAACATCAATATTTTATCTATTATTTATCATTCTTATCTCTGAAATCGAAGTTTTATATAAAGCATTTTGCGATTCCTCGATTTGCGCGGTGATACGATACATACAAAAAAATAATAAAAATGAAGCTCGTACAAAATCGTGAGATACGTTTCCGGATATAATAAATACTGGATAAGGACATGGAGCAAAATGTAGAGATAAGTTCTAAGAAAATCATATTAATATCTGCCATTTCATCGTCGCTGAAACAAAATGCTGTAGACAACTTAAAATACACCTACTGTTGAATAAGAAAAATATTTTTAGTATTTATAGTTTTCTTAAACTAACACGGCTTTAAAAACATCCAGTATATAAAATTCCGATAATAAATATTTTTATTAATAAGTTTTAAATCACTCAGATTATATTGAGAATACATGTAATTGCGACCTTTTAAATGAAATTAAGAAACTTATTTATACTGCAAGAATCCGTCCTCAAATTCTATACTTTTCCCGAATCTGGGGTTTGACACATCCTCCACATATAAACAAAATTCAGAGGAAATAAATATCACACTAAGGAAAATTACAAACGCACCTCGGTTTATTCGCAATATATACAAATATATAAAAATCCTCCCTCTTGAAGAGCTATATATTTATTTTATTTGACTACGATGGATGAATGGCATAAGATATTCCATAGCGCTATTCATCCATATAACGATCTGATACAGATTCGATGAAGATTCTAAAGACTCAAGATGCAAGGGGAATGAGTCTCTCACACTAATATTCCCCCAAGTGTTAAACCACGGCAGAGAATATTTTTTTTAATATTATTTCAGTTAGATTAAAATTTATATTATTTATTTTATAATTATTTATTCAACGAAGGATAAATCGCATTAAATTAATTAATTTCAAGGCGCCAAACTATCTACATAAATATATTTTTTTACAAAACATGCGGAGGTAATAGGCGTCTTCCTCTTACATACCCCCTGGACAGTATCATATAGAATTACCTGAATTTATAGTTTTCGTCGGACACCTATCCGCCTACAAATTTAGCTCAGTCGCGGTTAAATTATGTTAAAATGTTACCTACAAGTCATAACTTTAGTTAAATATATAAAATATGCTACTCCTTTTTACGATAATCTCCATAAATTTAAAGAAATAAACCTATGAATTTCCTCCCTCGCTAACTATGACCCTAAATACTACAAGTCCTAACATAGTATTTCCCTATGTAAAACAGTTTTACTTCCCAATAAAAGTAAAATACATCAGACCCCCTGTTTTTCATTTTAAAACAACCTTAGCTTCAAACAGTTAAAAAATCATCAATTACAAGCAAGCCTCCTATAGCGTTCACTTCTATAGCGTTTGCGGCGGTTTTTTGTACAGCGTTCGTTTTACAAAACGCAATATTTTCATGGCTAAATTAGAATTTACGTAAATATATTATTAATGTGCATTTTAAATATGTACGTCATTTGTGTCACAGTTAATAAGTATTTTTCTACTTGTATAGTCGTGGAACAAATTATGATCAAGTAAATCGATGCATACGAGTTTTAAGGCATTAGGTATTTATGTGTTAAAGGGGTTTTCAATCATTCTAATTTTTATTAAAAACTTTGTATGGTACGTGATATTAGATTACTCTGCCAGTAATTAAATGCATAATTACCCAATTTAAAATGTCTTTCTTCAATTATTGTTTGTTTTTAATATATTTTTATTTTATATTTATATGTATCCTAAATAAAACATATTTCCGAAAAGGTTTCATAATTTATATTTACCTTATTATGATTTATTCATCATATGCTAAAGCATTTTAAAATAATTAACTAAATAAACGGTCCCTTTGAACTTACCTGGCACATTTGTTGTGAATGAAAAAACTTGAAGAAATATGCTAGGTCAATACCCCCTCGTGCATATAGGCACGAGCTATGGTTATCCAACTAAACACGTGCAAGGTCATAGAAAATATAGAAATGGGTCAAATGTTTGATTTGCTTCAAATCGCAAAATACAATTAAAATAACCTAACCCTAATTTTTGTATGGGTGCCTAACTTTCTATAGCGTTTTTTTCATATATGGTCACTATCTGAACGCTATATAATGGTTGACTGTACTTAGCTTCCTGTAATTTTTATATTTCCTCTGCTTTTTCACTATTTGCTTTTATACTGCTTTTACTTCTAAATAACGATTAATATTTATATTTATTTTTCTATATAATACTTGTTTTTATGCTTTTTCATATATTAAAAAAATAGCATGTGACTGTTAAACACGGCTATACAAAAATCTATTATGTTGAGTTATAATTAACTTCTGATTCAGGTAGTCAGTTTCAATTGTTTGGACTTACTCGCAGTGAGTCATCCGACGAGAGGATTTTTGTTTTCACCAGATAGATAAGTGGGCTGTCAGTCATTCGATAACTATCTAGTGTGGTGGACGTAACAGTGGTGTTATTCTGAACCCTTAAAATGGAAAATCAAAAAGTGTATATGCTCTCAGTACCACATAATCTCAGTTACCAAAATAAGGCAGACCGAATGTCTATTGCCACAACTCTCTTTTCGTGGCATAAAATCGAGCCTTTTTTGGACAGGGGAATAACAGGCGTTGAAAAATGAATCACCTATGAAAATATTGTCCGCTGAAAATGCTTGGATAATGATCAACCACCCCTACCGGACCCCAAAGCCAATATTTATGGCAAGAAAACTTTGTTGAATGGTGGGATCGTCAACGAATAATCTATCATAAGCTGATAAAGTGCAACGAAACGATTACTGCCGATACATACGTTTAGCAGCTGCAAAGATTTTATAAAAAAACTATCGGAAAAGCGTCGTGCACTCTTAAATCAGAAAGGCGTTATCCTGTTACGTAAGAAAAAAATCTGGAGTTACATAATATATTAATATTATTTAGTAAACTCAACCTTTATATGTCTGAGCTGATTACGTATTCCTATTTTTAATAATTTTTGTTTTAGTTCTATTGTTTTACATGTTTTTCTCCAAAAGCTGTTAACCACTCGAGCGTCAGTAATTCACTAGGGAGTTACAATGCGACTTAGCATTTTGCCAGAACTGTGACTGTACCGAGAGTGACAGCTAGTAATTAAAATTTAATTGAATATGTACAATTTATCTATATGTATAAGTTTTTTTTATAAAATAAAAAAATAATATTCAATATGGAAATTATATGATTTCTTTTCATCATAGCATATATAGTTATTGATTTTCTATTTTCACATTCATTACTATGCCACCTATATGAATATAATAATTAATGATTTGGTATATAACGACTTAATTTGGTAAAAATATATTATGTAATGTGTTGGTATTATTATCATACAGATGGCAAATGAAAACTAATACTTATACATATTAATTGTTTATATATATTTATTTATAATACCGTACTTTAGTTGAAAAAAAAATACATAGTTTTTCGATATATTTCGCACTAAGAGCAACAGGATATAAATTTATTCGAAGCAGAATAAAAAAATCTTGCTTCAAATTTTCGACATGGCACCTTAGCAGCCAGCATCCTCATCTTTTATTCAAGTCCAGATTGTACACCAGTATTGTGCGAGAGTGTCTAAAGCCAGCTTATCATAACAGCTCTGTCGGCTGTAACGGGCCCGAAAAAGGTTATCCGAAACCGTTTTTTCCATTTTCCCCCGAAGGGGAACGCCTTCGGAATGGCAATCGCGCCGGCAACAAGCTATCGTGGTCTCGTTTGAAGAAAATCGAATCGTATTTTCCGAACATTGACGAAGGCGACCGAAGAAAAGCATTTTTGTAAACGATCCTAAAATATCTCGAGTATAATTAATAACGAAAGACGTTGATACGCTGTCGATACTATGTGAATAAATAATTAGGTAAATGTGGAGATTGGTTCGTATTTTATTAACGAGCTACGTTTCAATTCTGATATAGTTTAATCGATTTTCTAACCATTGGATTATAAATTTATATACTGAACAAATACGATACGTTCTATTAAAAAGAATAGAAAATCGAATAAACTTTACAACCAATTCCCACTGCTTGAATCTACTTTAAGTTCCCAGTCCAACTTCAACGGTTGTTTCCTGTTTCGGGCTTTAAACTTTTAGCTCACTATTTTCAAGCGGTTTGAATTTTATATTATTTAATAAAGTTAAATCATCTTCAGCATACATTATTGGATCAATGTTAAGAGTGATGCCAAGTATTTACACGTTGCACTCAAATTTAATATGGATTTTCCAGTAAATTATTTTATCGTATCGTTAGACCATCAATCACGTGATTTTCCAAATTGCGGTAGGCAATAACAATGGCCTCTAAATGATCCTCGTCATAGAGTGACAGCAACCATTTCTCGACCATTATACGTAATTTTCATAATTAGTCATATGTGTGTGTGTATGTAGAATATGAAAAGCGGATCGATTTTATGTAATTTCAGAAATAATTAATTTGTCCTCATTCGATTCATAAATAAATATGTGAACTGAAATATGACACAACTTAGCTATTATCTATTTGGAAAAATAATTTTCTTACTTTTCCTATTAATGAAGTAATAGCGTATACTTAATAATTAATTCAAATGAAAACTCGTATCAAGTCCTGAAATTTATTTTATATTTTCTTTAAACTCTTTTTGTTTGACACTTTCTATATCTGAGGTTTAAAATATCAAAAATATTAATAATAATATGTATTCAAATTTCCAAACTGAAAACATCTGAAAATTCCAGCTTATAATTTTCCACATCTATTATTTATTTTCTTTACTCATTTTGGAAATATATAATATGTATTAATAACTAACAGTAAATCCTCTTATAACGCTCCTGCTATACCGCGGATTTCTATAATTAGTTCGACAGTCCCTCCTATACCGCTCCCTCCTAGAACATTAATACCAAATTAAGTAAAATTACGTATTCGTAATAAAAATGTACTGAGTAAGTGCCTTCGGTATCTATAACATAGTCAAGGTTTCTTCGTTATAGGAGGGCTGATTGTAATTCTAGAAATTAGAAATCTAATATCGCCTCTCAAAATCAAACCTTCCTCTCAGTTAAATTAGAAAAAGTTGGAATAAAAACTGATTTAATATCATAATAGTTAAAAACATGTCTAATTCCTATCACCTAAAAAATTGGAAATTGGTGTTGAATGTGGGAAAATAAATACTAATAAGAAAATCATCCGATTTACTAAAACATCTAGAAAATATTCGGGAAAATTCTTATAAAACCGTAATAGTTCAGATAATGTTGATTACACTAACTTTTATTTCAGGATTTGATATTGTCATATGATTAATTAAAGTATTTTAGATTTTTCTTCAATTATTAAAATTGGGTAGGACAGTTTTACATTTTTCAGATTTTTTAATAAATAATATCGTTAATCGTTTTAATGTAATTCTAATTAATAATTATATTTTCTATGTGATGTATGAAAACGCGCAAAAAATCTAGCCAAGTTTGCCTGCTAAAATGTAGCCAATTACATTGCATATGTAATCCACTATATCAGTGATGGTAAACCTTTTAGAGAAGTCATGATTTTTTTTTTTTTTTTTTTTTTTTTTTTTATTTATTTAAAGAATGCGTGATTGGCATTACAGAATGACCCAGTTCGCCAATCACGCATAACACATAATAATACATGAGAAAAATAAATAACAACAACAACATATATTACAATAAATTGAAGAAAAGAATTATAATATTTCATATAGGATATCAACAAAACGGCTATATTTGACATCGAATATATCCACATTATTCGGGCCAAAATGGTTGAGCAAAGTAATAGCTCTGGCTACCGGAGAGTTCTTGAGTGAGCCTGTCCTCGCCTTTGGCGGAAGAAAAAGCACACGTGAACGGGTTCGATGGTAGTGAGGTGGCGCCCATAAGGACAACTCGCACAGTACAAGGCGGTTATGTATTGCGCCAACCAATAGCTTGAAGAAGTGCTTTGCCAAGTAAATCGATCTTCTTTTCTCAAGGGTTATATAATTCCCAGGCAACCCTGCACCCATGCGCTGGGGTATAAACTTGGTAGAATCCAACTCCCCTCATGTAGATACCTAAGAAATTTCTCTGTATCTTCTAGTCTTGAGGGAATTCGAGGCGTCATAAGGCGCCCATATAATGGAACTTGATTCGAGCAAGCTCCGGACCACGTAATCTATAGCACTCGTATGACTAAGGTGCTACGTATGTGGTGAGAATTTCTCAAGACGAAGCCCAACATTCTTGACGATCTCATACACACGTCCGATACATGTAAACTAAATTTTAACTTAGAATCAAACAAAATACCCAGATCTTTAACAGACGATTGCTTAGGAAGAGTTACGCTCCCAAGACTGTAATTAAATATGATGGGCTCTTTGATCTAGAAAATTTCATTGTTTGACACTTTCCAATACTTAATGGAAGACGATTTAGTATTGACCAACCGTGCAAAGAATCAATGTCCAGCTGCAACGAAAGGGCATCTTCCACTGAAGTAATAGATCGAAATATTTTTAAGTCGTCTGCGAAAAGTGAGAATTTACATTGAAGGACACTATGAATATCATTTATAAATAAAATAAATAATAAAGGTCCTAAATTTGATCCCTGCGGAATACCGGAAGGTGTATTGTATGTATACGACGTTTGGGAGTCGTATTTCACACTATTATTAACACTAGCATGGGTCAAATTAGTGGCGTCATTCGGAAAAGAGGAGGAGGGTTATGGAATATTCGTTTCCAAATCTTTAGTGAAGATGCCAAGATACATCATCTGGATCTTTAAGAAAATAATAATTTCAAATCGACAATTGAAAATAAATTTATTATTTATTCTATTTAGATGAAAAAAATGAAGTATTTTTATCCCATCGCGTGTTTTGAAAAATATTTTTTATAGGTATTTGTAAAAAATCTTTATGGGTTTTATTGCACATAAACAGGTTTGGCCGTATAGTGCAGTGGTCACCAAACGGTAGCTCGCGAGCTCTTGTTAGCTCGCGAGCGGCATTTCGGTAGCTCACATATTTTATTATATTTATTAATTTACCTCTCAAGTTTTATTATTGGACCCCGAAATGAAATATTTCTCAAACTAAATTTCAATGAAATACTTAACAAGTTTCCGTTGTGAAATAATTTAATACGAATAATAGAGAAACAGTCAATGATCTATTACGATGGGAACTGCACCATATACTTTGTCTCTCTCTCGCTCATTTGCATGGCCGCTTAGGTGGAAATGACAATCAGCAACGGATAAAATACCACGTGGTCTCACTTTTGTGTGTGCACAAGGAGAAAATAAGAACCTCAATGCACCCCTAGCGCTCGTCACTTTAACCGATCCGTCACAGCGGCTCGAAACCAATGTCGTCGTCCGATGGGGTCTATTTACTATGAAAAATATCCCAACCATTTTTAATCAAGATACTGACGAAGAATTCATTAAAATGCTAAAAAATATTTATTCTAAATATAAAAATAGCTATGTTTCATAATTTAGTCGATATTTAGGATTTTTTCACTATTCAATATGAGAAGTGACGCGCGAACTCTGCGATGTCCCGCCTCAGACTAGACACACAGCTGTCTCAGATTTCTCACCGCACGCGTTACTAGTACGGTTTAACTCGCATTTACATCGTCCGTTTTAGATTTTTTTTCGCAATTGCGGACAATAAAGGCCAATGTTTATTTGTAATATTTATTCTTTAGACTTTTATTGACAATATACAAGAAGTTTGTGACATGTAGAATTTATATTAAAATAGTTATTCAAGAAAAATCAAAAACCCACGGTCCCAAATTGACGCCAAGGTTAAGCAGGCTTGTATTTTTTTTAAAATATAAATTAATTAAAATCTATTTAATGATATTGTGATATAAAAAAAAATATTACAGGTTTTTTAAGTCAAATACACCCTTTTGTAAATCAAATACACTTTTCTATTAAAATGTCTATTGAAAATGATACTATGTATAATTTGAGAATTAAACCAATGTCAATATAATGCTGCTCATTAAATATAATATAATATTTAAGAGTACGTTTGCGTGTCGCCGATCCATCTAACTGCTTAAAAGGTCTAGATAACCTAATCAAAAAAGATACAGGACCGTTTTTCCGTGGTTTTGACATTTATTTTATGGAAATTACGAGTGCGTAAGGTTTACGCGAACGCGCTGACGTCACCATTCGTGCAATTCGCAGACATTCGACTTAATTCGACTTGAAGTGGACGAGGCGGAACACACAGAGAAGAGGAAGAGAAGCGTGTCGAGGAAGTGGAGACGATTTACTCTCGTGCGAAACTTTAAAAACGTTTGCCCATCGGCGAGCAGTAGATACAGGGTGTTCGCAAAGCCATCCGCCGTGTAATTACCTTTCCTTTCTGAGGTCCGCGTTCTTCTTTCTATAAGTGGAGACGAGCATCTGAAGCTCCCCCGCCTGCTGCTCGTACATCTGCGCCAGCTGTGATGTGAAGTCGGACACTGAAACAAAGGATAAATATTATTTTAATTTCAGCACTGAAACGCTACGAGGCGTGCTTTCATCGCTTTGAAAATTTCAACCCCCCTTAGATAAATCCTATTGCAGATATCATCCTCTCATTTACATTGGATTGTACGCAGGATTGTTCTCAATATTGAAGTATTTTTTTTGCATGCGATAAAGGTTACGGGGGTAAGGGGAACTCGTTTCAGGACATGTATTTTTCTTTGAGAATTTCAGATATGACATATTACGATAAGATGATATTTCAGCATTGTCTGAAAGGTCAACAGTTCATGACAAACCTAAAAAATACAACTTTTTTTTTACAAATACATAACTCAAGTCATTAAAATCAGAAGAATAATATTAAAACAGAATTTTCCGCTTCGTATTTTCCTTTATTGCAAAAATAATGATTATGTATGTAAATTTTGAAAAAAAATGTATATATAGATTATGAAAAATTTGCATTTATAAGTGTTTTTCACGTGACTTCAGTAACGTATGAAATTTGAGTTTAAAAACATTTTTTTAATTATTTATCATATTCATTTTGACCCTTTTTTAATAAAACATTATTTAAATATTTTTCTAATCTAGGATTCACTTCTGGGTTGCAATTTTTTGAACGATTCCTTTAGCTTATATATCCTTGTGATTTTTTAATATTTGTTATCCTCGGAAATAGAAGAAAGTCATAGGGTATTATGTCTGAAGAATACTGAAACTGATTTCCATATTATCCACTTTTCTACGTAATAAATCCTCAAGCACACCAAAACTATTTCGACAGTCATTAATAAAGTAAACATACAATATATCTATCAATGTCAATGTACGCCAGGGACTAGTGTATTTAATTTTTAGATTAAATTAACCTTCTGAAGATATTTTTACGTATAAATAAAATAGTAAATGTATGAAAACCCTGTTAAAAAAAATTTTTTCACACGTTTATCTTTGAATAATCAAAGAAATATACTTATTTAATTATTCTAAATCTAAGTCTATATATACTCTAATAAAAAGATTAGGCACTGCAGGGTTTACTATTTATAACTATGATTCAATTATTCGATAAAGCAATCGGGATATCAGGTTCAGGACAGACGTATTTGAGATTGAATTTATGTCCACTGCTCCGGAAAATCTCTTGCAGAATTTGTCGTCTGCCATTGTTTGTTTTGGGATTAGTCTCCAGATCAAATATTAATATAACCTAGTCGAGCAGAATGACACTTAATCCAATAAGCCGAGTGTAAATAGGCCGTGACGACTTACAAGTTTTAACAGGAAAAAATGATCTGAAAAAATAATCTTTGAGAAAACTTTTCACCAAAGAAAGTTCACCGTGTAATATTATCTTTGAAATATTTTCCACGCAAAATTTGGTCACGAAAACGGGGTTTTCATCATTAAAACAACAAGATTATATCGCAAATTTTTATTTATATATTTTTAATTAAGTTTATTATTAAAAGGACGTGTGCGACGCCCCTGGAATTGTTTGTCGTAATTTTTCATGCCGAGGAACGTTTCTTGTTTGAACAACCGCTCTAATTGGTAAAGACAGCTTATTACAAATAGAGATAATAGTATTTTTCTAAGAATTACATTCTGTTGCCTCTCTCCGCAGCGTGAAAATTTAATATCGCGCTGAAAAACACAGGTATTTTATGGCGGAAAACAGGATGTTCATAAATTATTTTTTACGCGATTTTTTTCGCGGATAAAACGTTCTATATAATATTCGCAGATTTATTTATCGTGTGCGTTGAATCGCATATGGCGCCCTCCGCGAAATTTTGCAATTTTTCTCAATATAGCAATTTAGGATTTATTTTCTCTCCGCAAAAATTCAATTGTACAGTGCGACCTGAATAAATCACAATTTCTTCAGGTCTCTAGCGTGTCTATCTCATGAAATATACATTTATGTATAATAACGAAAATTCACAATATACAATTTGCGATATGCGATATTATGACGGTTTGATATGCGACGTTGCCAAAAATCGCAAAAATATTTTTTCAGCCCATTCCGACGATGAAATATATAAATTCTAATGGATATATTAAGACGTACAAATATCACGATTATCCTGGCTATGTATAATTCATAGCGATCGTCTATTCAAAGAAATGTCATTGTTCCAATCCCATGGGGTGTTTGTTTTAGCAATTTAAATGAGATTCAAGCAAGGGAATATCTTCTGACGCGTGCTAAATCTTCTCGAATGCCTTTAAAGTATTAAAAACATAAATAATTTCGCATCAAGTTTTATTTTTTCTTATTGTGTTGACGCCGGAAATACAAAGCCAAACGTACTTTTCGCATAATATATATAAAAAAAATAAAAAGGTATATGGAAATTCTTTTCTAAAATTCACTATAACCTTGTGCCCTTTGGAGTGTGGGCAAAAAATAGACATGGGATTTGCGAAAAAATAAAGCGGATTTGTTCAAAGGACAGTGTAAAAAAAATCGTGTCCCTAGAGATTTGGAAATATGTTTTTACGGTTAAATGTATTTTTAATACAATACATACCGACATTATCGTTAAGACCTAATTTGGAAAAAAAATATGTTTGTTTATTTACCCTTATTTTTTATTCATAGGAATATATTCATAGAATATTTCTAGGATCAGCTAAGAAGATTTTTATTTGTATATCTCGCACATAATCTGTTCTAGAAATACATTTGCAAGATCAGATTCAAAGATTTGTATTCGTGGGATAAAAGCTTTTTATGTATAAGCATACATCAGAAATACATTTATGCTGAAAATCAATACAATTTTATTATATTTTCAGGCAGTTTTATTAATTTATTATATGCAATTTAAAATACAGAAAACTACGAAAATATGCAGAATTATATTTATAACATTTGTACCTTGATAAGCTTAAAATAAAATCGTGTTAAATAAATTATATAAAATATTTATTATTTTTACGAAATGTATTGCAAAATATAAGAGAAGTCAAGTTTTATTTTAATTTACGTTCATTTCATTATAGGTAACATAGATCTGCACTTAAATTTAAAAAAGAATATAAAAAACCATCTGAAAATAATTAAAATCTCAGATTTACAAGTTTTCACTCATAAACTTGAATAATAATTTAATAT
The DNA here is from genome assembly GCA_022495035.1 of Philopotamus ludificatus. Lineage (NCBI taxonomy): Eukaryota > Metazoa > Arthropoda > Insecta > Trichoptera > Philopotamidae > Philopotamus > Philopotamus ludificatus. The sequence continues at coordinate 104,112 of JAGXCT010036102.1, read as the reverse complement.
TTGATTTTATATTGGACCAAGGGATTTTAAAATCAATTTTTACTTTTTAAAAATAATCGTTTAATATTTAAAATCTTGATAATTATTATGAATAACTAAGATATAATTATTATAACATATTAAAGAAAAATATAAAATCTAGTAAATAAAGCATTTTTATAAAAAGAAAAATACTAGAGAGTAATTCAGTATTTTTTTTATATAATCCATATTCAAGATCACAAGGGAGTATCTCTATATTTTAGTAGAATCCTTGTTTAACCCTTAAATGCATCTTGTTGCAGGTTGTCTCATTTCACGGTCAATAAATTAATTCAACTGCAACAAAGTGAGAAGCAAAATAGCTTTGAAAATCTACAACTAAATTTCTCTGCATAATATTTGACATTTTTGAAATTTTTGATGTTTTTTTAAATTTATTTTTGTTGTTACTATATGTAACAGAGTGAAATAAAATTTATTTACATACTCCAAAAAGGTCAGTTTACCATTATTTATGTATTTATAATTTATATTTTTGGTAACAGTTGCATAAAATTTAAACGAACCCATGTTGTAGAAATGCAACACTATGCATTTAAGGATTATAATAATTCATGATTGAATTTGTTATTTATGATGCTAAAATCAACTCTGTTATGTCTGATGAGAAATACAGAGATTATTTATACAATTGTGTGAGAGATGGATATGAATCTGTAGATGGATTAGAATATTTCAATGATAAATTCGTTTTTGATCCTTCCTTCACTATTGAAAACGGTTAAAAAGATATAAGAGTTGATCCTATTGATATTGAAGCAGATCCGTCTGCATAATGGATATGTACCCAAATATAACTCGTCAGGAGAACTCTGCAGATTCTGAGTTGATTTCAGCAGAGAGTAGTGATCGGATCATATCATATAAATAAAGTGATTTATTTAATAAGATAGTACATGAAACTAATCTTTATAAAAAAATATGTTATTCCTAGAATAAGATTACAATGCTTACATGAGAGGGGTCAATCTCATAGACAGCTTTATTGGAAGGTATAATATTTAAATGGAAAGGCATTTGAGGATTGCATACCATATATGGCTATGTCAGATATGGCTGTAATCAACGCGTAGATTTTGAACTAAAAAAATAAAAGCAAATAGGAAATAATAACACAATATACATGAGGTCGCAGAACCCTTACATTCCCTAAAAAAATAATAGAAGAATGCCAACTCAAACACTATGTACCACCAAAAGACATATGGAAGGATAATGTTGGACAGTAGCCTATTTGAACAAAAAGAAATAAGTGTAAAATGCGAAAATGTGAAAAATATACACAAACACCCTGCGATAAATAATAACAACTGAAATTTTCATTTATAAAAGAATGCATAGTGTTGTAGATGTGCAACTAATTATTATTAAATTATTTTTACTGTCATTATCAGGCTGATTTTATTGTAAAAATATTTTTTTAAATTTTATGCAGCTAAGACTTAATATCAAAAAAAGCAAATTACTGAAAATTTTGATCAATTGTAAATAGCATTGGGTGCTGCCGAATATTAATAATTAAAATATCAATATGACTGCATTGAGTCGCAGCGCGAAACGGTGCTTAACGGCGAGCTCACCCTCCCCCCTACTCTGCCACCGGCCCTTATCCTTCGAATACCCGACGCTGGTAGCACTGACAAGCAAAGAGCGTCAGTGCTACCAGCGTCGGATACAAAGACATAATCAATAAACACATGTATTAAAATATATTTTTCCTCAATTTGCTTAGGGATGCTGCAGCTCCACAGTGTAAGAGCCGACCCTGGTTTTAAAGCCTGTTGTAACTTACATAAGTCTTTAGTCATAAACGTGTAAAGACTTACATAGTATTATTATTAAAACATCAATGAATTTAATAAAATCTGTTTTGGACTCCTTGCAAATTTTTCAGGAAAACAAAAATGGGCTGAATTTTTTAAGACTCCATCTGATTATTAACTTTTCAAGTGAATGAATTGTTATTTTATCTTGAAATAAAACCGAATTTCATTCTCCCATTTAAATAAATAAATCAATATTTTTCTTAGTAAAAAAATGAGAGGAAAAGCGATTATCGAAATGATGTATTATTTAATAAAAACTCATTTTTATTAAAAGACGTTTTATTCTTTAACTCCATTTTCTGAGCGCTATAAAATAAAATATTTCAACTAAGCTTAATATCGAAGCACCAAAAAATAATCCAATGGCGTTTCCTATGGCAACCACCAAATCCAAAGCCGTGCGCACGACTTGTCTATTATATCGAAGACTCGGAAGATTCGCAAGGTTTATTTTCACAACACTGGCATTGCGTATTTTCTCCAAATCGTGTTTATATGAATCCACCAAACTGTACTCGGGCTCATTGCATGCTGGCAGGCAATCGCATTCAATACCAGGACGAGTGGTACTGGTACCGACGATCTTTAGCGAGGTCAACACGTCGAAGTGATCGCTCAAACACATCAGCCCTTTGATGTCGCAATAAAAATTCTCATAATACGACGGCATCAGATGATGCGTACAGTTGCACAACTCGATCTGTGCGTCAATCCTGCATTGTACGATGCAACTGGAAAAGCTATAGACGGGATATGCCATCAGATTTTCCGGCTTTTCAAACGAAAATCGACACGATCTGCTCTCGGGCGTCACAGATTTGACGTCAGGATCATTGGTGACGTCAATGATTGAAAACATAACGGACGCCGTTGTGCCTAAGAGTATCGTTAACTTCATATCGAACTCTCCGTTGACATATGGCACGTCTTCGGCCGGATGCAGAAACACCTGATAATCTTCCTTAGCAATTATTTCGAGCAAACCAGGTCCAGTCTTTTGATTCGATACGAAATCGATTTGTATGGCATCTGTTTCCAGCACATTCTTCGAGTTGATGGTATAGCACTTTCCAAACTCTGTTTCCAATGGCTTGAAATACGAACAGCAATCGAATGGTTTGCCATTCCATCTGCATTGATCCAACAAACCTTTGCACGGAGCTCTGTATGATTTAGCTATGAACGTAAAATTTTTAGGACATTCCACTTCGGTTCCGCACGATCTTCTGCATGAGAAGCAAGTGCCGTAAAAATAAGCGATATCCGAAACGAAATCGTCGATCTTCTTATTGCGATCTGCTCCGAAGATTCTTTCGCTGATTTCCCACACTTTTTCGCTGTTGAATTCTTCGCACACTGTCACGGCCGGAAACGAAGTGTTCCATCCCAGGTAATTTGTCTGCATTGTAAAGCTGATGGAGCTTTCGGAGAATGATAGCATGGTGGCTCTCAATATCGCGTACATGGCCGCCAAAGATATCATTATGACCAACGCCCAGAACGCTTTGTATCCTCGTTTCTGATCCTTTTTAACCAGATAATGAAAACCGTGCAACGAACTGTTTTCGCATATGAACTCGATTCTTTGCCAAATCGTCAGGATTTTTCGCTTCAATTTTTTTAGGCTGGACATGTTATTCGGTTAAAGCAAGGACACTGACTAAATTATTCATATATAAATCAAGAAGCTTTAAAATATGTGATACGATCTCATAATGTGTTTTTTCCATTAATGAAATTCGGCTTTATTGTGTTTGGTAATTGCGTTATTGTGACGATTTTATGCCATTAGCTCGTTTTTTATCATCATAATGATATACATTTTATGTAATCGATCGGAAAATAAATTTATTAAAAATACCACGAGCTTTTAAAGCTTTTGAATATTTTAAATTATAATTTTGTTTACCTTTTTGTTTAAAGTATATGTACATTATTGCGTATATATATAATCGATTTAAAAAATCAAAGGGTTTTAAACATTATTCATTAACACAATGGTATCTTTAAAAAATATTTACTTGATCAAAATAAATATCGTTTTAAGATTACAATGATTGGTAAATAGTAAGGGAGTTGTAGAACCTTTCACTCAAGCTGATTGCTTTATTATCTCATCCAAAACTAGGTTATGACATTAGGATGAAATCTATTTTAATGGTATTTATTTCTACGTCATCAGTAAAAATTATTTAAAAAAAGTGTTATTAACCCTTTGAAGACTGTATTTGCCGATCGCGCCTCATGTCGCATGATTTTTAATATTAGTTTATTAATCTCTAATATTATTTCTTCTTATTTCACCCTTTTAATCCCAGCCTTTTTTGCATAGAATTTGCGAAGAATCTCAAGCAATTTTTTGGTAAAAAACAATAGTTTCCATTATTTTTTTTATCTCAGCTAATGATTCCTTTAAAAACATAATTCTTTCTGTGGGGCCCTCACTGTGGAATGTATGATAATAACTAATCTAAAAATATGTATAAAAACATAAACAAACAAAAAAAATAATAATTATAATAATATTTTTTCCTTAAAACAATATAAATCATATTTATCCTAAAAATTAATTATTTTATGTAAAGAAATTAATTGGAAATGAAAATAGAAAAATGGTTTTTACTCAAGATATGAAAAAATAAAATAAAAACATAAAAAAATAACAGTAGTGTTTCGCAAAATTAGCAAATATCATGAACGCTTCCAGGAACTTATAAAACTTTTTTTTAATAAATTTATATAAAGGTTCTTAAAATTATTTAATATCTTATAAATAATCTAATCCGTTTTTTGGACAGGGGTTCGAACGTTTTTATATAAAATAAAAAAAAAACTGTATGAACAAAATTCTATAAGCATGTTAAAAATCAATAATTAGTCATAAACTGTTTACATATCACCCCATAAAGCATTATGAATTTAAATTAAACGAAAAAATAAATTTAGCATATTTTGAGGCCGATGATCGGCCCAATGGAAATTTTCGCCTACACCAGTTGGGGCCAATGATCGGCCCCATGGGAAAAAAAGGCTTAAATATAAGATAGATATAACAATGCTATTTAAATTAATAACACTGATACCAGATGCCTTTAAATAAGTCAATTAGAATTTATACAAGAATTATAAAAAAATGATAAAATTCACATCTTATTTCTTATTTAAAAATATCTAATAACATTATAATTTTTAAGACCTAATCCCTCTGATTATTAGCTTTTCAAGTGAATGAAGTGTTATTTTTTCTTGAAATAAAACCGAATTTCATTCATAAAATATCATTGTTTGATCTAATTAATATTTATAGAATAAGAAATACTTTAAGCTTTCATATAACGAAGAAAATGGGATTACGCAATAGTAGCCCGCGTTATAGAAGCTAAGGTATTCATATAAAATTTGGAAAAATGGTTTTTTAATTTTATTTTGTAATTTTAAAGAAATAAATAAATATTTTAAACGATATTGTTCAATGTCACATTTAATAAATAAATATATAAGTAAATAGTAGAAAATCGCGGTTTAGCAGGAAGCGTTATAGGAGGGTTTACTGTAAATTCTATTTTATTTGAAATTAGAACCTTGTCATAATCTATTGAATAATTCTTCTATAGTTAATTCTAGATTGGACTCGATTTCTGCCTTCAAAATTACACAATTTAATTTTATACGCCTTTCAGATCGAGGTTCACTATTCAGGAAAATAATTTCTCCAATTAATATTTTTAAACGATTTTTTAAATGAGATTTTTTCCGCTATTTTAAATTGCAAAGGTTTAAAGTACACTCGGGCCTCGTATAACACGGTTATATGGTTCCACCAAAACGTCGGTGTAATATAAATCCGTGTTATACAAGGTTTGAAGTTCATACAAAATTAGGGTTTGCGTTCAAAAAAAATTCGAAGATAGTTTATATGAGTATGTACTTTATTTTTTTAAATAAACAAATACATATACATTTACATATTATTGAAAAAAACTTTAATAATACAATGTAGCATTCATTCATCATCGCTATCACTTAGAATTCTATGTGTTTTACTCTTTTTCGAGATCGGTTGTAAGTTTTCATCATCATCATCGGAGGACTCTGGATTTCTTGTGGTTTTCTCTTAAAAATTCAGTAATACGATTGTCTGCTTTAGCGTAAATCTTTACGTATTTCATTATAAGGTTCCAAATCTCTGTCGTATTCCCTCTTGAATTTCGAACTGCTCATTCTTTTCAATAAAAAATCCATTTTGGTATTAATTCAAGCCTTCATTTATGGTTTTTAATGTGAAACATGTAGCCACGTCGCTGCAGCTGCTTTCTGAGTCATTAATTGTGGTAGGCTCATTCAACATTTCGACCAATTCTTCTTCGTTCAACGAACGATCCTCAATATTTCTTGGATGTAGCGAATATCCATGTAAACCTTCTCCACCAATACCACGATAAATGTTTATTGCCCTTTGGTATTCATCTTCTATTCGTGGTAAAACATTTTTTTTAGAGACAACTTCTGGCCACAGCTTTTTCCAGCAAGAATTTAAAGTTGATTGTTTTATTTCTTTGGATGCAGCAATATCGACACAATTTCGAGTAGTAAATTTTTTCCAAGCTTGTGGAAGTGTTAAGTTTTCATCTTGATCGATGTCTTCTAGTATTTTTTCAAATGTTTGACGAATGTTTAAATGTTGAATTTATACCTTGCTCTAGGGCAGGGATGGCGAACCTTTTTCCCAAGTGGGTAAAATTTGATATTTTTATTTATTAAATCCATGTGGCGGGTCACATAGGTTGAGTAAATAAAACAATAAATAAAGGAAACACAAGTTGTAACGGTAAATTTACAAGCAAAAATCTCTTTATGAACATCCTAATCCAACCCCTAGAGTCTGGGGTTGGATTATAAATCAATACTGACAGTGGTAAAAATAATATTTCTACATTAGGATGTTTTAAATCGAGCGGATGTCCTGGTGCATTGTCCAATATCAATAATATTTTAAAATCAATATTTTTCTTCCTCGTATAATCTCTTGCATCAGGTATAAAACAATTGTAAAACCAATCTTTAAAAAGAATACTTGTGGTCCAAGCCTTTTTATTGGCTCTCAAAAACAGGTAGGATTCGTTTGTCATAACCTTTCAGTGCTCGGGTGTTTATAGATTTATTAATAAACCAAACTTTATTATGGAATCCCCAGAAGAATTAGAACATAATAGTAAAGATATTCTTTCTTTCGCTATTTTGAAACCCTTCGCATGTTTTTCGTTTTTTGATATGTATGGAATATTTAAAGTGCATACATAAAAACAATAAGCCAGAAAAATCTACGGATTACCAAGAAATATGCACTGCACTATTGAATGCCAGAGCACAACTTTAATGTTTCAAAACAAACAAAATTGACAAGTTTCGACATGCTGGCCGTTGTCATGGCACATTCCGCGCACAAAATCGAACATGTTAATTATTTATTTTAGGTACCTGAAACCGTGTTATATAAAGCGTGTTGTATAAAAAATAGCCACCATTTATTCAACGTGTTATACAAAACCGTGTTATATAAAACCGTGTTATACGAGGCCCGGGTGTACAACGAAAACGATTATTAAATACTCAAGGGTATACACATCCAACAAAACTCAAGTCAAGTCGTGAATCCCACTAATAGTAAACCCGACAAAAAAATCTTATTAATTTTTAAATCTATCTCAGATGAATCGATGATAATTCTTTTAAAAATTCAAGGTGTAACTCATCCGCTCTCTCAACATGGCGTCCGTTGATTACAATAAAATGAAGGCAAACAATCGCCTCGGCCTCGAAAACCTGATTAATTTCATCTCGTCCGTCTGAAAATTGAATTACAGCAAACGTATTTTTTTGCCGCCAGCTTTTTCAGCTGACAGACAGAAATGACGGAAAACCGAGGCGGTGATGGTGAGAGGGGGGGAGCGGTTGGGTCCTTTGCCGACGACGCCAGGTACTAATGGAATCCCTCAAATTTCCCTTTCAACACTTTCAATTCCGACGATCGTATAATAATTAATCACTAGACAATTATAAGCACAATTTTTTAATTGCCATCGGTTTTTGCAATTTTCTTCGTTTAAAGACTAATTTTAAAATTAAAAAACAATTAGGCGCGTAAAGGGAGTCTTGATGTTTGCATACTTTAGTGCTATTAGCAAGAATATGCTAGTGCGAAGGATTTCCTTCAGCGGTATACATATTTAATAACCTACTGAATTATAAATGATAGACTTGTACATCACTATGAAAAGGGTATATAATACGTAGCATTATAATTTACAGATTAATTTAATTTAAATAATAGTTTAATAAAAAACGACATAATAATAAATAATCAAACATTATTGAATGTTTTTATATATTTAATATGCTGCGTTAAAATCACATTTGACATTTTGTCTTTCAATCTCGGTATTTAACTACTGAAGCCTTACTCAACATCTGATTTACTCGGAAATAACATTTTCAAACGTGTTTTGCATTTTTTTGGTTTCTTTTAATTTAAGATTTTGTCTCAATATTTTTTAATGCGTATAAAACGATTTCAATATACTCTAAAAATATTTTTTATGGTGTTATATCTTATATGATGCTATAATTATTTATTTATTTGACTACGATGGATGGATGTCATAACAGAAAGATTCCAAAGAGCCATTCGCTTATATAAAGATTCTAATGATGCAAGGAGAATGAGTCTCTAATATTAATATCCAGTGTCAAACCACGTCACTGCTTAATTTTAATATTATATCAGTTGGATTGAAATTTATATAATTAGTTTATGATTATTTATTCAACGAGGGATAGATGACATTAATTAATTAATTCCAACAGGATTATCCGTTGGAATTAATTAACATAAATATTTCCATACACATACCCCCTGGTTAGTGTAATAAAAAGATCCCTGAATTCATAAGTTTTGTAGGACGGTTATCCGAGTTCTAACCTAGTTTAGTCGCGGTTAACCTACATTATCGAAGTGATTATATGCATGTTACCTACAAGCCATAAAACTGGTTGTCGAACATTTTCAAGCCGAAAGCTTTCAAGATAAAAGAGTGGCAGTGATCCTTTCTCAGCTGATTGATGACTAGTTATTTTGGCTGAATCAGAATGGCGAAAAACAATATGAGAGCTTCCATAAAAGTCAGATATTATTCTTTTAAAGATATTATTCTAGATTTAAAACCTTTTTTTTACAACATAATAATAGATGATGTATTACTAAATCGTTTTTTTAACTAAGATAAATAGTAAGTTAATCTATTATCATTACAGCTAAAAGTTACAGTAAGCCCTCCTATAGCGCATATACTGGAAAAAAAGCCAATGCCGTTTGTTTGACGGTTTTGGTCATTCAAAACAAGCGGATTGATAAGTGATCGATGTATTAATTTTGTTTAGAATAAACTTAAAAGATCCCTTTTCCAATTTTTGTATGGGTGACTTGTCTTCTATAACGTGACTGCATTTTGTTGAGAATAACTCTAACATGAGTTCTTATTAATCAATAAAAAAGTATACTTCCAAATAAATTGTCTTTTATATTTACTACGTCTTTGAAGCAAATATAACTTTTATAATTTTTCCGCTAAACATATATTGGTATAATACTTTTAAAATAATTTATTATTATGTATATATACCATATTAAATTGATATAGCAGAGGGATGAGCAACCCGCGGCCCGCGGGCCGCACTTTCTCTTGCGGCTCTTTATTTTACATGTTAATTTTAAAAAAATCTTAGTGTCCGCTGCCTTATTGTACCCTAGGCGTAATCATAATATTTTTCTACATATATCTTTTGCCGTTATTTCAACCTGGCCGTGCCGATGGGGTCTATTTGGAACCCCATTTTTTTTATTTTTCTCGAATTACTTACTACACACGTTCACAAACTTTTTGTATTTGTTTAAAAAGTCTAAAGAATAAATATATACATGTAAAAAATAAATACAGTCAACTTTTCTATAGCGTTCAGATAGGGACCACGCTATAGAAAAAAACGTTATATAAAGTTAGGCACTCATACAAAATTTGGGGTTAGGTTCTTTTAATTATATTTTGCGATTTGGAGAAATCAAACAATTGACCCATTTTTATATTTTCAATGACATTGGACCTGTTTAGTTGGATAACAATAGCTTGTGCTTATAGGCGCGAGGTGGTATTGATCTAGCATAATTCTTCCAGTTATTTCATTCGAAACAGATGTACCAGGGGAGTTCAAAGGGACAGTTTTTTAAATGTTTTAGCATATGATAAATAAATAATAAAAAGGTAAATATAAATCATGAAACTATTTCATTTATTTTTAAAGACGCAAACAGCTACTGATAATTATTTTTTTAGTGCACGTACATATTTAAAATGCACATTAATAATATATTTATGAAAATTCTAATTTGACTTAAAAATATTGCGTTTCGTAAAATGAACACTATGGAAGGGACCGCTATAGAAGTGAACGCTATAGGAGGGTTAACTGTACAGCAATATTCGCTTTTGATTTAATGAAGATTTCATCAATATCTTAGCTTGAAATGCTTGGGGTCTATTTTCCATTATAAATAGACCCCGTTTGGACGACGCGGTTTATGTTTTTATACTAGGTTTATTTTGTTAATAATGAAATATTTCGAGTTCATCATTCAGCGTTTAAATTATCACAAGTTTCTTAAATGCGGCCCGGCCAACATTTTTAAATTTGTAGTTGGTCCGTTGTAAAAAAAGGTTGTTCATCCCTGATTTAGAATGTCATAAATATTTTTTTCTACGATAGTAAGGTATTTAATTATGAAATTGGATCACAACTCAATTTAAATGGGTTTATTGAGGATGTGAAAAAGTAATCAATGAAAATCGTGAAAATTAACAAGTATTTCTTCAGATTATTGTACTGCAGCTTTATAAGCCACGGCTAATAATGCTGCAGCTGCTATTTTAGGAGTTTTTAATTAACTCGATAATTAAATGAATTTACCGGAAAGCTTTTACATATTGATGATACTCAACGATTTTTTCATCTCACGGAAGATCGAACACTGCTTGCACTAGTGACGGATACGGAGCGAGCTCAGAGCCGAGGGTATGTGGGTCTACAAGCACTTTGGGTTTAACAGTTTCAGCTGGAAACGAGTTAAATTGCTGGCAGTCTCACTAAGTGCTCGATCCACCGACTCGTGAAAGTTAACAGCTACACAAGGAAGCAATTTCTTCGCGAGAAAGCTTTAAAAATGGCATCCATCATTTATTTTGACAACTAAATTGGGTACGTGTGAAAGGATCGAAAGAGAGGCGATCATGATTGGTATTCGGCGGAGGATGAGAGAGGAATGGAGGCTCTCATTATAAAAGATAGCTTTCGCCATAAAGCATTACGGCCGTCGTATCGAAATACACCGCGCTTAACCCTTTAAAAGCTTATCCCGCAATTAATGACCGGGTAATTCATCCAATGAAAAAATCTTTTTGTTTCGCAAACTGCGGCCATTACGATTTCTATCTGTTGAATTAATGCGAAATACGCTGCCGAGTAAATTAAGCCCGGCGATTATTATTCGGCGCTGGAAAAACAGTGAAAATGAAGTGAGCCTTGTGATGAATGAAAAATGAAAGTCTATTAAATTGCAAAGGCAGCTTTATATATATATATTTTAAATTGAAAAAAGCGGTCTTGATACAACATCTGGATTCAAGAGGAAATTGGGCTCGAGCTTCTGCGATTGTCAAAAGCCCAATTTCGTTATTGGCGGTGGGATGATAATTAATTAACGAATTTCTGGAGAGAATATTTGAACAATCATAAATCAATATATACTATATCGTCATATTGTTATTAAAAATAATTTAAAATATTGCTAAGATGAATTTGGATTATATTGGGTAAATCGGAAAGAAATGTCATTTTTTCTGGTGCATCACTTTAAAATCAGTTAGTCACCGGTTGCCGTTGAGTTAGCACATTGTATTTGGTTTCATTTTGAAGCTCTGTTGTTACTCCTTTCCATTTTCACATTTTTTTTTATTTTCTTTGCCGTAGTAGAAAAATGCAGAAGCCTAAGATTGACGAGACACATTTGCGGTATTTCATGCTGTTTTTATTTGATAAGGAATTAAAGCCGAACGAAGTTACAAATACCCTTTGCGATATTTATAGAGACTATTGAAACTGCGAAGGTGCTTTAGATGGTTTAAAAAGTTCAAAAGTGGTTATAGGGACAAACCAAAAACAGGAAGACCCTTCAAAATCGACGATGACGCCCTAAATTCAATTGGTGGAAGCTGATCCGCGTAAAACAGTGAAGGAATTGTCACATGACCCTGGCTGGCCAATAAAAACTGTGCAAGAACATTTGAAAAGGTTGGGGAAAAAACAGGCAAGGAATTTGGGTACCGCACAATCTTTCCTCAACGGCCTTGGAGCAACGCGTAGCTGTCCCTAATGCAGTTCTTTATTGTCCAGACACAGAAACAGATCCGACTCAGAAGAACTATTACTGAGGATGAGAAATGGGTTCTTTACAGTAATGCCAGATGAAAAAACCAATGGTTATCTCCAAAATAGGTACCTGTGCCTACTCCTCGGCCAACATTATCATTGAAACAAGTTTTGTTATGTGTTTGGTGGGATATTTCGGGTATAATTCATTATGAATTATTAAAACCTGGTCAGAGAGTTACGGCAGAGTTATACTGTGTCCATTAAAAAAGAATAGAAGTGGAGTTATTAAAAAAACGATCTGTTCTGGTTAACAACAACAGGAGAATTTCACAACATGATAATGCAAGACCTAAGCAGCAAAAATCATCCAGGATAAAATCAGAGAACTAGATTTCCGTCCATCCACGGTATTCACCTGATATAGCACCTTCCGACTATCATTTATTTAAATCAATGGATCCCCTAGATTCCTATTTTAACAGTAAACCGACAGAGTTTTACGAAATAGAATTAAAAAGTTGCCTATGTTATGGAGGAAGATCATAGACAATGAGGGAACTTATATAACAGAGTAATATTATAATATGTGGTTTTTTCTGAATTATTTTTTTTGTTGCAGTAAAAGAAAACGTCATTTTTTTCCGTTTTACCTATTGTATTATAAAGAGAAGATTATATAGTACCACATAATTTTAATAATAATGCTTTTATTATTATAAACATAATATTATTTAATTAAATATATCAAGTCTGTAAGATATTTTTTTAAAAAATTTCGTCTGGGATATCGAATTAATTTTTTCTGTATTTATTTATTATTATTCGTCACTCTTAGCGGAAAATCTCTAGAGGTTTCTAGAATTTTTTATCGCTTCAAATTGTGATGGGTTTCACTTTGAAACATTCATCTATTTCTATCACGGTTATAGGATTTTCTCAGGGTTTTCCATAAGAAGGGTTTTGTGATTCCCTAGCCGTCGCATTATATAATGTCACATCCCTAATGATAAATTATGTCGGACACTTTACCCGAATACAGAATGTGATAAAAAAAGGGAAATTCAACGCTTGCACTAAAGTGCCGATGGAAAAACATGAAAGTTCAATATGGGCCTCAGCCCCTGAGGGAAAACCGATTGGAAAATTCCGTGTGTATGTGTGTTACATCTTTGTTGCAATGCAGAGCTAATTGGAGGAGGTCCCTGAGCTCGAGCAAAGGGGTTCCAGACGTGACCCTGCTCTAGGGCTAATTAAGAAAAATGGGTATACAAAAGTGGCAGGTAATTTCATGAAGACAAATAGGTTTTCATTATAGCGCCTAGAGAGTAGGGGGTTTCCCTAAAGAGAGCGTGGTTTTTTTTTTATTTGGCGATACGAGTCTGCAGATCTCGCCGTATGAAGTGTAATAAATTGCCAGGGCTCATCAACCAATGAATCGTTTAAAAAAAAATTTTTTTAATAAAAGAACAATGCGAAAACTGCATTAAATTCTATTTATTTTTATTCTCTATTCTGTGTGGCTATACTGTTTATATTCATTTAAAAAAAATGCTAGTTTAAACAACCGGTAGTAAAATTATTACCCAAACATGGCCCAGTTCCAATGTTTCAACAGAGAGTGGAAAACTTTTCCTACGTTCATATTGGTACACTCGAGTGTGTATCGATATCGTATAAAAAAATTGTCGCAGTTTCCCCCGAGTGAACAAGAAAAAAATCTTAACCCGGAAAAACTTTTAACAAAGAACTGAAAGTGGCAGATTTCCACTCTGGTGCAAACTTCGAGACGACTATTTTCGCTATCTGACGCAATTTTCGACGATAATTTTTTGAAAAATGTATGTCACAGCCAGCAGAGTTAATCGACCTTGACACTGTCAAAATTCAGCATGTCTTTTTTTTCAGTAAAAAAAACCTGTCAAACGAATTCATTAGTATTTGTCAACATGGATGCTGCGTCCATTCCGCTGTCGGAAAACGAGCAGAACGAGATCGGACGATTGATTTATGGTTGTCTATCGCTGTCATCCGGAGGAAAAGTTAATTCCATCTAAACGAGAAAACATGGAAGAGTGGTACGTTTTTTTTTTGCTACTGAAAAATGATACAACTCACCGGAAACTTTTGATTGGATTTCAATGTCGTTTGATACGAAGCTAATAATTTTATAGTTTGTCATTGAATTTAAACTTCACCACAGCAAAGACCGCGAGTTAGTTCCAGTATCAATGGCTAAAAGTTTCGTGTATGATTCAATGCATCCAATATTCAATTAGAATTGTGACAGAATATCCAGTAATTTGAATCTAAATTAATTTATTATTTAAAATAATTCGCGTGAAACGTGTAGTGGTGCATTATGGCAGTGGCGTGCGAATAACTTAAGCCGATTACTTAGAGCTCGCCCTAATTTTCCACGCATGACGAAATAATTAGATATTCGTAACGGAAAATTCGTTTTATTAAAAGGAAAATATACCCGGATTTGTCTGAATAATAACTAATTATTTTTAATAGAATAAATATGAATATTTTTAATCATAAAATCGTAAAACTAAGCGTTTAAAACCTGAGATAAAAAATGATTAAGTTTGATAGAATTTTTTTCAGATATATGAAATACAATAAAAAAAAGAAATGTTGTAATAGAAAGTCACTGAAAATTAAATGAAAATTGTGAATAAGGACTGCCAGGGTCGCAACTCGAAGACTCACTGACCGGGGACGCCATTGTGCTAGGGCGCCGCGACGCCATTGTCTACTGCGGAAACCTACCGGTGCACTCGCGTTGAAATATTTAACTACCATGTCCAAAGTTTTCATTAATTCACATGAATAATGGCATCCATGACTAATCAAATATTTCAATTTAATTTTGAATGCGAATATTTATGCGCGCACAAAAACACAATCCCTAAGAGAATTGCTTATATCGAGGGATCAGCTATCCCTTTGTCTTCATGAACCCAAATTTCGTTACCACGGATTGGTTTATAGCCCTCCAAAGGTCTATATATGGTTGACCCGATGTTCCATTCGACCGGGACATTAATTCAACGTTGCCCCTAACAATTGGAACCCCTGACCCATAGCCGGGGCTTCTGTTCAGCAAACCGTTTCAGAGTGGCACTCACTTATTTGAGGCGCAAATTAGCCTCGATTAACTAAATCCGTGCAGAACTAAATGCACATGAATTTTCCTATATTTTATGTATACGATTTAGATATACAGCAAATCCGTGTTTATCCAATTTTCTGTCGATATTTGTGTTTTTCTCCGTTTATAGAATCAACCGAGCGCACTCGATCAAATCAACGTGAAAATAAATTCGCAAAAAAATACGCAATGCAAATAATCTAGAAATGTTGTTGATTTTTTCTGTCGTAATTTTGCAGACGAACGTCTCGACATTGTTTGCCAAAAACGTCGGTATATTTAAGCGTGGGAAATATTGAAATATTATTTCAATATTCAAAGACAATGGGACGTCGAATGAAAATGTGGCGTTATCTGAAAATGAAAAACACGTAAAATCAACCGAAATCGTCTATATAACTCATCTATTATTATTTTAGCTAAATACTGTCATTCATAATTATGCTTTTCATGCAAAGATAACCCTAATTTAATATTAAAATATTTTTTATTATAATACAACTGAAGTTATACATACATTGACGCATAATCAATAAGAAGTGTGCATTTTCTCCGGATATTTTCCACGTATATAGAAAGTGCATAATGAGGAAATTGCTAAAAGATTGCCAAGATCGAATGTCTAAATCGGGTCTAAATGTCTTCATTTTTTTTTATTTAAAATACGTTCAATCCAGCTCACAATTAGTTGACATCTAAATCAATAGGCGGTAGATGAAAATAGGAATAATAAATAAGATGCAAGACATACGGAGGTCATCGGAGATGCAAGACATACGGAGTATTTTAATCATTTTTTTTACTTTACCAATAATTAAATGCTGTTTTTAATTTTAATTCAAGCTATTTCATCTAAAGCGATGGTAAATCCTTTAATTAACGATAATGCTTGGAACATATTAAAAATCTTATTTTAATTTTTATTTAAAAATTAGGTGGTGGATTGTTAATATTATTTCCAAATTAATATTAAAATATAGAGGCATCTCTCTTATATTGAAGTTTTCTTTTGAAAACCGTTCTGAAACTGTAGCTTGAGCTCGGAAAATAAATTTGCCATTAAATCTTTGCGGAATGAAGATTTCTTTCCCATTAACTTAAATGAAAATGAAGTGATATACAGCTTGATATGGTCTAAAAATAAACTTACATTAGTTATCTTTAAGATTGAATTCATAACTGGAAAATTGGAAAATGTATTTTACGTTTTGGCGCTGTTCAAAAATTAATTATATATATATTTATATCATTAATACTACGTTATAGGGGTCTAATTTAGAACCTTAATTATTTAATAAATGAAGATATCCTTTCGTTACAGTTGGATATTGATTTTTCACACGATTAAGGAATATTAAATCGCCTTCCATTAAGTGTTGACAGTGTCAAACTATGCCATTTTTTAGATCAAAGGAGCTCATCATCTTTAATTACAGATTTGGCAACAAAACTCTTTCCAAGAAATTTTAGAGATATGTTTATTTTGTTTGATTCCAAGTTAAATTTGAGTTTACATGTATCAAACGTAAGTATGAGATCATAAGAATGTTGGGCTTTGCCTTGAGAAATTCTCACTACTTACATAGCCACCACCTTTCAACCACAGCTCCCACCTCACTACCAACGAGCTCGGTCGTGTGTGATTTTTCTTCCGCCAAATATGAGGACATTTGCTCTCTGAAACTCTCCGGCAACCAAAACTATTACTCTGCTTAATCAATTGGTCAACTATAGATGTATTTGATGTAAAATATCGTAATTTAAAAAAAAATTGCCCGCCGAAACGAATTTGCTGACTCCTATTTAAGAGGCTGAGCAAAAATATAAATAGGTCAACAATATGTTTAATGACATTTTTTTAATTATTCGGTTTCGTGACATGTAGAAGAGAGGATAGCCTTTGAAAACTGGATCCAGGGAATTTTTAAAATCACTGAATCGCTTAACAGAAGACATATTTATGCTCCTTTTTACTAAATTATTCAATAGTAATGATTAATTAATTCGTAATATCTGTAAAACATCATAGAGATACGAAATCCTTAGTAATTATAAAGAATAAGAATACGCCGTTCTAGATTTTTTTAAAAAAAAACCTTGAGAAATAAAATGAATACTATTTTATCTTCAACGATAAAGTTATAATATTTAAAAATAAATTTGTTTCAATTATGACATTTAATTATTTGTTAATCCAACATTCTAAAAGGTCAATTTTAAATAATTACAGCGGAGTTTATTTATTTCGCCATTTTCCAATAACACCCACTCGTACATCACGTTTTGTTTCGGCACAGTATTAATATCCATTATTAGCTGATGAATAATTATCTAATTTTAATACACGAGGTGCAAAGTGTTGCCTTGCATTAATCAAGTTGCGAATTGATAATTTTCAGCGTAGGAAGTGCCACGCCTTGCTCGCTGAATTTTAATTTAAAAATTTCTCATGATAATAATATCCAATTTCATAATCTGTCATACTACAGACATTTCATAATACTCTATTCTACTATAAATACATATCGTGTTACCGTGTACGTCAGATTCTGCTTCAGAGTTAGGTAATGCCTTGTAGGTTTGATGTCTCGTGAACTGAGATGAGTCGGATAATAATAGATCCGTGCTGAATTATTTTCAGAGATTTGCTGCAGTTGATAAGATATTCAGAAATCAATTTCCTGGTAATATTTATGATACCGAAACATTCGATAAATGTGATAATATATTATCAGTATTAAACGGGATGATGAATAGTATTTGCGAATCGTATCAGTCATATTTTATTCGGAGCGTATTATCATATTTTTTTATATATGTATTAGAAACGTAAACGAAAAGCTTTTCTTTAATGTTCAGAGTAATAAATTAATCATGACGATGTTCAAAAGGATATTTTCTGGATGAAAAGAAAAACGTATTAAATCCTTTTTGAAATATGGGCTCAATGATAAATGTGGCTCAATGCAGGTGTGCGTATTCTAATTTATTGAGTGGAATAAGAATTGTATGTGGAATGAGCGGCATGACAGTTGGTTTGATTTATTAGCGAGGCTCTCTGAATATTTTTGCGAAAAAAGGCAGTCGGATCGTTAAGATTTGACCGTAGAAAAAAATATTCTAATAAAATTTTTCGTCGTAAATAACCGATTCCTTGTCAATTGGTTATTTATTCTGTGGGATGGAAAGAGAGCACATGGCTCAATAAAATTTTATATAAACAGACAGCGGCCGTTTTATCTGGCGATCAAAGAGACTGTATGTATGCACGTCTGTCTGTGTTTATGTATGCATGTATGTCAGTTGACCAGGTGTGCGTAGGCATACATAGTTAATTTAAAACCGCAAACGATCGATAACTAATCAATTTGCATTTCAATTAAATGCTCGTTTGATGATAGCATTGATAATAAATAACAAAGTTATAACTCTGGGGAATGTCGATGTTATCATCTAATTGATATTACCAATTTCTCGATTAAAATAATAATAAAAAATAATAAAACGCTACGGAAAATTTATTCAGATAAAATTTTCCGCGAGTTCAACGTAAACGAAGAGAATTATCCTCGGGCAGCGAAACTGTGTATTATTTTTATATAATAAAGGTAATAAAAATGCAGGTTAATCTATATATTGGATCTACCGGAAAGCTCTATCCATTTTTAGAATAAAACAAAATAATAATAATGACTTCTAGCCAGCGTGATGGCAATTTATATTAGCTGTAGTAAAAAGTCTTGTCGTATTTTTTCAATAAAATTCAAATTACATTATATGATTTGACATTCTGCCATCTATTTTCCACATCTAAAATACCTTACTTGGAAAATTCTACTGACTTGGATTAAAAAAATCAGAAATGGCCGATTTCACTTCATTTTCTGTTTAGAATGATTTATTTTTAAAAAAGTGTTTCATAGAACGATACAACTTGTGGTCTGGGGAGTAAGTAGGATGCAGTAAAGCCATCAAAAACCTAAGTCATCCATTTTTTTCAGGGACAAATCTGAGGCATGGGGACGCGCATTATCGTGGAGGAGGAAGATTTTCTCTTCTCTCGCCAGAACCCGACCTTTTTCTTTGTAATGCAGCTTTTAATCGCTCCAATTGGTCACAGGACACTTGCGCTGTTATAGTTTGACCGTATTTTAAAACTTCGTGGTAAATGATTCCTTTAGAATCCCATCAAATGCAAAGCAAAAGTTTTTTCGGGTGCAATCCTGCTCTAGGGATTGGAATCGGCCGTTGTTTACGTTCAAACCATTGTTTTTTTATCTTCATGTTCGAGTATAACACCCACTTCTCATATCCGGTGATTAAATTGCCAGGAAATGATGTTGTAAGCTCTTGCGCTTGCAAATGTTTGCATGTTTTAATCAAAGGTTGGTCAAAGCGTAGGGGACCCAAATTCCTTCTTTTCGAATCTTTTACATTTTTTCAGACACTTCTGAGTGATGAACCACTTTGTGTCGGTTATTTTTGACAGTTCTTTGATGGTTAATGTTGGTTTTAACAGTAAATTTTATTTACTGTACAGGGTCGTCCACTTCGAGGCTCATCTATTAAGTCAAAATTTCTGGATTTTTTCTGTACCAGCGTTGACATTTTCTGACATCTAATACGTCTCTATAAATGTCGCAAATATGTCCTGTAGCGATAGTTGAGTTTTTCTTGGAGTAAAATTGAAAGAGTGTGCAGTTTTGCAAATGGTCTTCTGAAGGAACAAATTCGACCCTTGCGACTGGGTCGAGTAAATTTATTTTTCGTATTGGACACAGGCGGAGACGTGCCTCGACAAGCATACAATAATATAACACGTCTTGACTCGTCAAAGGACTAAAAACAACTGATTCTAAAACTAACCTTTGAAAATACGACAAGACTTTTACAATACCTAATATATCCAATTTTTAAATAATGCCTTATCCCTTGAGGCAAAAAATATAACCAGAGCTTGTCTAATATCTTGATGATTGACAGAAACAAGTGATAATCAAAGGGTGGTAGGTCCGGGGAGTATGGTGGATGTGACAGAATTTCCCAGCCTAGCTCTGGGAGTTTCTGACGAGTCCCCAAAGCAGTATGTGGCCTAGCATTATCATGAAGCAGTGTGATGTCCTTCCTATTGAACATCGCCGGCCTCTTTTCTTGGAGTGCTGTTTTTAAATGATCCAATTGCTGAGAGTAACTCTTCGAATTTACCTTTTCGTTCGGTTTCAACGGCTCAAAATGTATTGGTCCTCGAATGTTCCACCATATCTACAACATTCTCTTATTCAGGCTCAACTTCGGTTTAGCGATGAAGAGGGCAGATTTTTCGGATTCACAATATACTTTTCTCCTTACGATGTTTTCATAGGGAAACTAATTTTCATCTTTAGTTATCATCCGGTCCAGGAAGGGTTCGAATTTGTTTCGTACGAGCAGAGATGTGCATATGATGACTCGATCATTTAAATTCTCACTTTACTCATGTGGCATCCATCTCGAATATTTCTACACCAATCCCAGTTTCCGAATATGATCCGAAAAAAATTGTTCAGCTGAATCAAGCCTTTGTCCAATCTTCGATGTTGTCAAAAATGGATTTTGCTCTAACATGATCTGGACAGAACTTTCCGGTAGACCCAATATACACCTTTTAAAAATATATTGATGTAATTTATTTTAAGGCAAAAATATGGAACGCATTTTCCCGTTTTTGTATACATTTAATTATTTTTAGACAGTAATCCACGAAACGTATCCCTTTTGCTAAATGAAAATCGTCTATATTCATTTTTTTTCAATACATCTTTGATAGGATTAATATAAAATATGTAAACATAATTTTTAAATGAATAAAAGTTCAAATTATCTTAAATTGATTTATATATATTTATTTTTAATATTTGTATAATAAATTCAATTATTTAATTATGAATATTTTAAATGCGTGCAATAGAAAGAAATATGGATGAAATGTTAAAAGGAAATACTTAATATTCTTTTCCGTATATTTTTTAAGTTTGTTTTGAAAGGAACGGGAAGAAAAATCCCGATTCAAATTTAAAGTTAAAATTTGAGAGTAACGTTAATGTCATTCTATTTAAATCATAATATTTGGGAAAGAATCCAAAATATATTCTGAATTTATAACAAAATATTGTAATTATGAAATCTCATGGAAAATTAAATCAAGGTTAATATGATTTTACAATGAATACACTATTTTTTAAAATATAATTTTTAATATAAATCTCCAATCTGAATTAAAAAATAATTTTAATTCAGAAAAAGCTTCGAAATGTTATTTCATATATTATTATGTACTATAATAAAATATTCTCAGACACTATTTAGTAAAATCCCATATTTGGGCTAAGCCCCGTAGATAATAAAATATAATCCAGAATTTAGTATTTGTTCGTGTAAAGGTAATTCTCAAAACTAAGAATATTTTGATTCATAAAAAAATATATTTTTTTAATATTGAATCATGTGAAAATGTTTGACTTTTAATTGGCTCTTAGTTCATATAAATTATTCAATAAGGCATATTGAAGCCAGATTACTGAAGGATTTGAAAGAAAAATGTACATAATGACTGTGAAAAGATTATACAATACTAAGAACGCTCGGAATAATAAAATAAGGCATAATTAATTAAATATTAGATTATAAATACTATAAATAAATATGTATTATACTATGCTTTATTTATTAATATATTAAAAAAATGATAAGTAAGGAAGGCTTCATATACACTGCAGAGCTGCAGCACCCCTAAACAAAGTTTTAGTTATGTAAAGCAAGAGCAATGTTTGCTCGTCAGCGTTACCAGCGTCGTGTATTAGATGGATGTGGGGCGGGGTGGGAGGATCCCGTTGTTAAACGCTATGTTGCGCTGCGACTCAGAGCAGTCCCGCGTACTTTATACTGATTCATTTTTAAAATATACTCTTTTTAACTGTAAGTATTTCGCAGCACCCCGAAATATTTTACCAACTACCTGTCATTGATTGTAAGAATCGAATCAGGTTTCTTAAACAGATTTAATTAGAGCATTCGCGATTTTATTTAGGTAGTAAACTTGTTCTTCACCTTTCTTGATATTGGTATTCATTTTGGACGTTTACTTTGTTATTGGTTGTCGAAAGGATCAAACGTGTTTTGATATGCTCTGAAAAATGTATTATGAGGACCGAAAAGTAATCAAAATTTCTTCGATGAGCTCATTCACAGCTAGTTTGTGTGGAGATACGATCCAGCAAACACGTAAATTTTGATATTACGTTGAAGATATTGTTATAAACTTTCTTTTACGGGTTATTTTTTTTTCTACCAAGGAAACAACAGAAGAAGAAGCACACTTACGTTGCATGCTATTTTTGTTCGATCAAGGAATGAAGGCAAACAAAGCTGTTAACAAAAATACTGATACTTACGGGGATAGTCTGAAACTAAACAAGGATCATCAGTGGTTTAACGAGTTTGAAATAGAAATTGGAAACTCAAAGATGTCCCACGAAAAGGATTACCCCAAAAATTTAATGATGATACCCTGAAGGCGATCGTGGCTTCAGATCCTCATCAAACAATTGAGGAATTATCATTAAAGATTGTTTGTCCATGATCTATAATTTAGAATCATTTTTGTCGCAAAGGAAAATTAGACAGGCAAGAAATTTGGGCTCCTCATGAATTGACGGAGACGGCCTCGTCGGTCTCTTTTGTCTCGGTATGAAGCCAGTCCTTGTTTGTGTGTGGTGGGATTTTTCTGGAATGTTACACTATGAGTTGCTTGAAACATTGAGAAGATTGATATAGAATTGCTGAAGGATTTAAATCGTAATCTTAATCAACCATCGATTTAAAAAAAATGTTTATCAGATTAGAGAAGATTTGCACACATGGCAAAGCTCGTCATCATTGTGGATTTCCAATTCGCGGAATCAGTTCCGATTGGATTGACGCACCTGACTCGCAGTCCCGGGATCCCATCCCGCGTACGGGAATAGCATTTTTCTGGCCAATAAATTTTGTTTACGATCGCTTTATAGCAGTTTCGCAACTCCCGCCGAGAATAATAAACGAATCGGAAAACATCAAGGGCCGCCCCTCATTGTAATCGATCGGACATTCTAATCAAAAATTTACGACACACGCCCGTGCGTACCCCGACGACGGATCGACGACACAACAATAAATAACACTAGGCATATTAATAAATAGTATAGCCTATTTTTTTGTATTTCAGCGTCGTTATCTAAAGCATAAACGACGCATGTCAATTTTTTTGTTTGTTAACGATATGTACACATAAGAACGAACATGTGTAACGTCGTTCGTTACATTTAACGAGCGAAACGGCGTACTGGAATTAACGACCGGCGTCGTTATGTGCGAATTGATGTTTCGCAATAGCACTCATCGTTGTTAGCATATTAGCCAATTTATCGATTTTACAGTCGATTAATTCATCGTTAAATATGAAGGAGCTCTGGGCTCAATATAATCCGCTGCAGTGGGATCGAACCCATAGAACGAGTGCCAAAAATTTTCGCCAATAAATAAACACACGTTTCTAGAGGCGTTTAATTACATTGAAATGATTGTTTGAAGGCTCTTCTAAATGTAAATTTTATTTATTAAAATAGAAAACCATGGAAAAATATATCATATATCTTCTTTTATTTATTAAAGGGACCGAAACGTAATCAAATTTTTTTTTCTGACGAAAAACATCTATTTATTTTTTAACATATTTTACCAGAGTAAGGGCAGTTGTTCGATTCCCTTTTTAAAAAAAAAAATTTTACCTCTTAATGTATGCTGTAACGATCTGGAAAGGTAGTAATCCGACGGCACGAGATCTGGTGAATAGGGTCGATGAGTTAAAATGTCCTATCCAGGTTCTCTTATTTTTTCCTGTGTTATTTTTGCAGCGTGAGCCCTTGCGTTATTGTGTTTAAGGATTTTTTTTGTTTTTACCCAAAATAGATCGTTTTTTAAGAGCTTACAATACCCTGCCACTGTAACGGTCTGGCCAGGTTCGAGAAATTCATAGTGTATAATTCCAGAAAAATCTCACCACACAAACAAGGACCTTCTTTATTGTTAGTGATGATCGAGGGGTCAGAGCAGGTACTTCTCTGGAATAAAGCAATTGTTTTATTCGTACAGGATTATTATATAGCACCCACTTTTCATCTTCAGTTACAATTCGCGGCAAAAACGGATCGGCTTCATACCGAGACAAAAGAGAAGCCCAAATTGATCAAGCACGGTCTCCATCAATTCACGAGGAACCCAAATACTTTGCCTGTACATTTTTTTATGCCACAGCCAATCTTCAATGATAATTCCCTAATTGTTTGACGAGGATCTGAATCCACCATCGACTTCGGGATATCTTCATCTAATTTTTGGGGTTATCATTTTCGTACGACATCTTTAAGATCCTTATTACCATTTTTAAACTTTTTAAACCATCGATGATACTTTTTTGTGAAATAATGTTGAATAAATAGATTTAAAAAAATCGTCACCTTTCATTTAAGTACTATAATACCCGATTTTACGTTTTATTTCCCGCAATTTACGTATAAAATCATTGAATTTTTAATAAATTTAGATTAAAAGAGAACATAAAACTAGCTTTTCCCCCTTAAACTGGAATATTGAACTGTAACCATTACACTTTAAAATAATCTGCACTTTCTTAAGAATTATTACGGCAAAAATGTAAAGCTTAAATTTAAGATATGATAATCTGACATTATTTAAAAAAAAATGAAATTGACATGGAAAGGAAAGATGTTATATAAGATATTAAGATGCACAATGTCATTGATGGTTACTATTGTAATATTATGTGGATCTTAAATGTAATGTGATGACATCTAAGTTTATGGGAACCGACAGCATGGTGGAGGAAAACTCTCCTATGAACTTAATCGATCCAATTCCAGCAAAAGGAGATGCTTTATTTAGGGCATTAAGAGCAATTTTACAAACATTGAAGAGGTACAAATATTAACCTATCAATCGATTTATAGTAGCAAAAAAGCTTCAAGTAAAATACTTAAATTACGTGATTTCCTAATATTTTTTATATGTACAACCCTTATACGTTTACTTAATTTTTCGTTTTTTAGTGATTCCTTCGGAAACTTAAAAATGGGGATTCACTGTATTTTTAATCTTAGGTAATGCAATTTATTTATTGAATATAGTTAAATCGAATTTCTAACTTTTTGAATTTAGTATATTTTTTAAGCTCTATTTTTAGTCTATAGTTTGCATTTTTATTAACCTAATTATCCCGTAAAAATAACAAGGCTAGATATTAGGGAGATCTGATTCCGATTTTCATGCTTTTTTTATTCGATAAGGCATTAAAGCCCTAAAAGTTACTGAAAACATTTGCAACATTTATGAAGATGTCTTAAAATTAAAAAATGCTGTAGTTCAATAAATTTAAAAATGGTGATGGAGGTTAAACGTTACTCTAAGGTCAGGAAGACCTTTAAAACTGAATAATTTTCATAAAATCTCGGCTCTTACTAGGCAACAGTACAAGATCATTTTAAACAGTCCTGAAAGCTTCAGTTCGTCGCTCTTGTCTAAGCATGAAACTGATCCGTTTCTGAGAAGGATTGTTAACCCATGAAAGTAGGTGATTTACAACAAACCAATGAGGAAAAAACCATAGCTTTCTTTAGAATAAGTACCAATTTCAACCCCTTGACCATCATTACGTTTGAAATATATATTTCTTTGTGTTTTGTGGGATATTTTAGGCGAAATTCATTATGAAATATGAAAACCTGGACAGTTACAATCGAAATTTATTATGCTCCATAAGGAAGATTAAAGGCAAACTGTTAATGAAGCGATTATTCAATTGAAAATACTTTTTTTGATAAAAAACCTTAACAATTTTACATGAAAGGAATCGAAAAATGACCTAAGCTGTGGAAAATGTGTCCATTATGAATTATTAAAACCTAGATAAACAGTTACAGCTGAAGTTTATGTGCCCAATTAAAATGATTGATGACGAAACTATTAAAAAAAAGCAATCAGTTTTGGTAAATAACCAGATACTGCAATAGGAAAAAATCGATGAGTTGGATTTAGACGACTTATCATATTTTTTAATCTTTAGAGCATTCACTTTATTTATTTATTTATTTATTACTTCAGTAGAAGACGTAAAAAAATCACTATTACAACATAGGAATTACAGATCATAGAGAACAATGAAAATTAATTATCTTAGAGTAATATTTTTTTTCTTGCTAAAAGAAATTGTCATTACTTTCCGGTTTAGCTTATATCTATATTATTGATATTTAAATTAGTAAAAATTATTTATATTACTAATTAAAATATTGTTTTAACCTTGGTCTTAACGAGAGAACTAATTACTTAAAAATGAATTCATTATTACTGATTTTCTTAAAATACAATTTTAATATTTTCTACGTTTTAATTTAAACCTTACTTAATACTAAAAAATATATTAGTATGAAAATTGATTTTATTCAACAATCAATCAATTTTCTTGTTCAAGCCGTTAATTTTCCTATCTGGGAAAATTAAATCGATCAATTTTCTTTAATTATTCGTTTCAAAATTTCATTTTTAAGCTAACATGACGCCACAGTAAAAACATTTTTAGCCTGCAAACTAGCCTGTAATTTTATTTACCCAATTGAAATATGTAAAAATGTACATAAATATTTATTTTAGGTAAATCATTAAATATGATTGACAAACATTGATTGGTTTTAAAAATAAGAAAAGTCGTCCTCTATATTCATCCTAGTATGACCAGAATTATAACTTGTATTTACTCAACGTAGACCAGATTGCAAAGGATGATTGGAGAAATTTGCATTTTAATTAAAACGCAAATAGTGTATCTAACCAACTACACCGTAAATCTCCACGGAGCACGTGCAAAAAATCTGAATAATAATCCGACATCAAAGCAAGCGGTATATCGAACAATCCAGTTTGCATTTTCTGAATTGACCACGCCTGCCATTTTATTATTTGATCGCGAACAAATAATAAAAAAACACAATACAATACAACGATATCGCGGAATGACAAACGTGCACTTGGCACGGGTATCTCTCACCTAATCAAGGCCTTCGACCGTTTTAGACCTCAGCTGATTTTATTTATACGCGTCCCATTGCATGCTTTCAATACCGGAAAATTGATCCGATGAGTTGAAACTGTCACCAGACCATGCGAAATGATACACCACCGGGTGCGCCATAAATATGGTTGGTTTTCATATCGATGGCAATGCGACAAATTCCGCAAAATCTCATTTGGTGTTCAAATAAACGATATGCCAACGCGTAAATCCATCTAGTGTATTCTGCAAAAAATAAAACGAGTCGTTCGGGAATTTCAATTACTCAGATCCTAAATTAATTGTGCGAAATAACAAAGATTTGGCATTTGACTCCGCGAATTTAATATAACACCATAAATGGTTTGAATAATTTTAAATGCCAGTTTAATGCGAATATTATAACGTTTCATTAAAAAAATAGTGCCTCTGATATTAACTGAATTAAATGATAAATAAAAAAATATATTATGGCGAATTAATAAATAATACGATTAAGCAATTGATATATATTAGATATAATTTGATTTAATGCATTATTTTTGATAATTTTCACACATGTAACTATGATTTATCATCTCAATTTTACTCTCCATTCATATTTCAGACTATCAATATTCAATATCTACCCAAAAATTGTTTTTACTCATTATGGTCCGTCAACGTAGATGCCTATTTATATACCACTCACCAATAAATCTGTAACTTCTTTTCTATCTGAGTTAAAATTTTAAAAACTAGAATTCATATAGCTGACGGTGTATTCTTTCATATCAAATAATAAAATTTTAAAATATACCTTTAAATAACAATAATTTTGATAACATTATACGAGTAAATGTAAAAGTATTTATCAGATAAACCATTTTTTATATATTAAATACAGTACTCACCATCGTTTGGGAAATACTGATCTTATTTATAAAGCCATAGACAACTATAAAGAAGCTAGGTTAAAATTTTCAAATTAATCGATTCAAATGTTTAGGAGTTATTAGTAATATACAAAACTTAAATAATTTCTCCGTTATTTTTGCAAAAATGATGAGTTAAATAATCATGTATATAATTTAATCGTCTTTTAATGATTGTTTAATGATAGTATAATAAAATTTATTAAAGAAAAGTCTCGAAACAATTATCGCTTTCATGAGCTTAAGATTTTTCTTTTAAATTAATAATTTTAATTCTAACAAATAAGTTAATTTTGATATGACTATTAGAATTTCAAATAAAACGTAGATTTCTTCGTGATTTTACGTGACATTATTGTTAAATCAACTAAGAAAATTTAAACATTAAATAACTATGTAGATGTATAAACTAGGGTTTAAATAAAATCTGGAAACATTAATAATATTTTTTCCTCTTTGTAAATTAAAAACATCATTCTAGATTTTATTTTAAGAAATATGTCTATCTTTTAAATCAAGAGATGGTATAAAAATAATTTTCATTTATATATAGCTTATTAAATTTATATTATTGTGAAAATTGTTAAATTATTACTCAGCATTTCTCTCGAAATGTGTTTTTAGAAACAATTTTCCATATAAATATTTATATTGAGCTGTTCAATATTAGCAAACTTCTGTTGATAAATATTCATAAACATCCTTAGCTTTCAACCACTAAGCTCGTTGATCGATAAAATGATAAGCTTAAGTAAATTATTTAATAATACTATTGGAAAATGATAAAACCATACATATTTGAATCTTAAAGCGCTAGATTTATATAAATCTTACTAACAAGCTGTATAAGCTTACAAGCAAATGATATTTTAATCCAACAAAATACAGCTGGGATCAAATTTTATTTAAAAATTAAGCTGTTGCAAGTTGATTTATTCTTATAATTTAATGATGAAAATATCTAATTTTGCGCATTTTTATTCCCAAATACAACATATATCTTGATTTACACGATGTTATATATGCTGGAACCTATCCCAAGCTCCGTGTCATTTTCCGCGAGTTTCCATGTAACACATCGACCGCGTAAAAAGAAAAACATGTTTTTTTTTCATAAATATTTGTGTATATCATAGCATTGGTTTCTATATATGTTTTTTTTTATATATATACCAAAATTTTTGCGATATAAATACGTATATATTTTTTCGGTCGAATCTAAATAGGCATATCTCGCTGATGTCACAAGGCGGCCATCTCTCTTATACCAATTTATCATGTGTTGGCACCAGAAGAGAAATCTCGCCACTGATATTTCCTTGATACTAGTGTCACCGGTATATTTTTAAATGTGGGTCAAGTCTGTGTTGTCGTATCGCGTTTTGCAATAAAAATACACTTGACCCGTGCCGAGGTCGATTTCGCAACGCAGACGTCAATTATCGACTTGGGGTCGTTCCGTCCGAGATGCATTCGGACTTTCATCGACTGTTGGC
The DNA here is from genome assembly GCA_022495035.1 of Philopotamus ludificatus. Classification (NCBI taxonomy): domain Eukaryota; kingdom Metazoa; phylum Arthropoda; class Insecta; order Trichoptera; family Philopotamidae; genus Philopotamus; species Philopotamus ludificatus. The sequence goes on along the minus strand of JAGXCT010036102.1, from coordinate 74,059 downwards.
CCACATCGGCCCAGACCATTGGCCAGAAATAACAAACAGAAGTTCGACGAACCCTAACAATAAAGAATCTATACGTTATGGTTTGGCAACGCTTCCTGGCACGATGGCGCGTCTGCAAATTGCAAACGTTGGTCCCACTCGACTGTGATATCGGCAGATTTTTTTTCCGCTTTATAGGCGCCGTAGATTTTCCGAATTCGGGCACCAAACGATCCAGTTTCCGGAAAAGTTTGGCGCCAGGACAAACAGTTACCGAGTTTTCAGCGCTATAAAGCGGCGAACAAATTGCGAATGTTAAGGCTACGTAAATCAATTGCGACGGGGATGTTACATGATCTATGTTTTAGTTTCAGAATCTAATTTAATATTCAAATAAACTTGGAATATATAAACAATATAAATCGTATATTCTTCGCCATAGAATATAAAATTTAAAAAAGTTTCAACTTAATCTTTACTTGATTTAGGGAATTGAAGCAATAGCCTGAAATTATCTACATAAATTTATCAATATTTTCAAGCTGTTCTTTTAAGCCAGTGATTGCCAAACGGTAGCTCGCGAGCTACCGGTCGCTCGCGAGTGGCATTTCGGTAGCTTGCGTAGGATATTTTATCATATTTATAAATTTGCCACTCAAATTTTATTATTGGACTACGTAATAATTGTCGAAAAAAATGTTGCGTTGTCCGAAATCCGTTGGTTGAGTAAGTAGCATGTTCTTCATTGTTTTATAGAAGGAAAGTGATGAGACGTACTCAGAGCTTACAAATTTTGATTCTTTTGTGGATATGTCAGACAAATTAAATCATATATTAGGGATACCCATAAGTAATGTCGTTTTTTCGATGCGATCTTTAAAATAGTCTCCTTCAGTCTGTTGGGCAGTAAGGACGTGTTATTAGTTTCTCTTGTGTAGCGGCTACCTGCTCGTGGCCTTTAGACAAAAAAACGGGTTCTTTATCCCTCTGACGACAATAGGAGAGACGTCTCCGTCGGAACAACATCTACGGAGCTGTATACTTTTTCAGACAGAGGCTACAAAAGATATTTGCGAGATTTACAGTGACATATTGGATGTCAGGAAATGCCAACTATGGTTCAAAAAATTTAAATCTTGTGATTTGTGTTTGGAAAACAGGCCTCGAAGTGAACGACCCGTCTAGGCGGATGAAGCAGCCGTGAAATTTGCATTCGAAGACAACTTGATGCTGACTATTAAAAAATTATCGGTACATCCTGATCCAGTATTCAAAAGATACTAAAGAAGTTGAGAATGATTAAAAAAGAAGGTGTTTGGGTCCCACGCGCATTCACGCGCGACCTCATTTTGCGAAATTGACGTGTGAAAAAAATCAGGGTCTTGGATGAGTCATCCTGTTGCATCCTCCATACTTGCCAGATCTCGCACCATCTCATTTTTTAAGAGATCAAAATTTTAATTCCTTAGAAGAGGTGAATAGAACAGCCCTTTCAGACTATTTTCTGTCAAAGCCCGAAGAGTTTTAAAAGAAGGGCATCAATGATTTGAAAGAAAGGTGGCAGAAAGTTATAGATAATATGGGGAATTATTTTGTATAAGAAAAGTTAAATAAATTATAAGAAAAATTGTTATGAATTTCATTGAAAAAAGCGACTTTACTTATAATACCCCTAATATATTAATATAAAAAAAATTAGGAAATAATCTCTAAAGTACAGGCATTTTCCAACAAACCTCTCAAGTCGTGAAAAGTTTAATATTTCTCCTGTTTGAAAGAAAATCTAAAAAAAAAGAAATAAATTGTAAAATCTACAAAGGAGAAAATCATGACCATATTCTTTCAAGCTTGCGAAAACAGTTTCATCTGCGGTATAGTGACTTTAAAAATGTTGAGCTGCTTAGAAAGTATGTTTAAGTTCCTTTTATTAAATATGGAGATGGGTTTTTATCAGAAATGGATAGAATTTTAATGTGATTTATCGCTTAACCCTTTTGCGAGCTGTGAGGAGCGGGCTTTCCAGTGATTTAGTTCGCTTCAAAAACCACATGGTAAGGACGTATTTAATTTTTAAAAATAGTGACATTTAGCGGAATTCGTCACCAACACGATTTAGAAATTCCTTTTATTGGACTGAAACATGTCTCATCAAGTATAGTCAAGTTTTATGGAGGCTGGCACGCGGTGGTTTGACTAGAGATAAAAAAATAGTTTTATCAAGGTAAAATCTTATTTTTTTAACTTTTTATTGATGATTTATGTTCTTTGCACTTTGTTTTATTATAAACAATATAAATTGTTTCATATATTTCTGATGCTTTCACTTCCGGATGAAGAAATGTTTTTTTTATATATGTATATACTTATTTTGCATTCTATATATGTTCATTTTTTTATTATCCTTTAATTTTAAATATATATGACTTTATCTAAAAAAACATTTGCCTTAAATTAGTATTTTTGACTAATGTTACCAAAAGAAAATTGTAAAAATCATCTAGAAATAATTGGCCCTTGAAAGGGTTAAGAGTGTTGCCTTAAACTTTAGAATTTCTATGGCCTTTCGTCCCAACAGAAAAGTATTCAATTTTAGTAATCAAAGCATTGTTTTGTTCTACTCAATTATCTGAATAAATGTTTTCCAATATGAAGATGGTTAGAAGTAAATACAGAAACAGACTCATAGATGTACATCTTGATAATTGCATTCGGATGGGAGTGACAAGCTACTCAGCAAGAATTAAAATGAATTTTTAATAAGTGATATAATAATATTGTTTATGGTGGGATAAGGAACGATAATAAAAAAAATATTAAGTGGCAATATGTATAAGAAGCTCACCAGACAATTTAAATTTCCCAAAGTGGCTGACGTCCTTTTGAGTTTGGCGACCACTGTTCTAACCATATACCCATATATACGTAAAAAATGTTAAAAATGCCAAATTATAAATTTTGCAGACTCTAAAAGTTTATTTTCAGAGAAAATGTGAAAATAATTTTTGTTCAAAAGTAACACCCTTATGATTCATCAACTCTGTATTCGCCGAACATGGCTTTCTGCGAGTTTTTCTTTCTCATTAATATGAAAAAATACAATGTCTTACCTAATATTTATGAGATACAGACAGAATCAATAAAGCAGCGAATTGACATACTGAAAATTGCCTACTAGAAGTGTTTCAATTAATATTTTTCTACCAAACTTCGTATAACTATAAATATTTTTAGTGGCAATTTAATAAAATCATTTATATATTTTTAAAATAATTTGTATGAAAAATAAAACGGAAAATTATAATTTGAAATGTTGTGTTTACTACAATGAAAATAAAACATGGACCTATGTAAGTATCAAGGCTGGGGCTTAGTCTATCAACCTTTGTTTTTTCAATGGGTATATCTAACAATTTTATTTATGTTGTATGAATATGTAAAATAATATCGTTCGTTATTTCCGAGAAAATAAATAGAGAATAATTTCGAGATACTAGGTCGCCGTCGTACGGCAGTCAAAGCTCAACTAATCCCCGAATAAAATATGTATTTATAGTTTCTAAATGTTTTTGATGACAATAAATAGAATATCAACAAATAAAATAAGATAATTCTATTTTTTAAATATATTTATGCTTTTATTTCGTATATTTTTTGCAATAATATTATCATAAAAATGTATATTAAATTATTTATAGACTATAGTAACCTTTTTTCATATAAATCAAATATAATCTTTGATGCGATGAAGTAGTCAAGTGGACGATGACTTATTGCGTGCTGAAATCGAATCAACTTCAGCTATAAAAAATCATTCAGATTTCGACACTTTTCATACTATAATAATAAAATAATGAGATTTTATTTAAATAATGAATTTTTTGTTGGGACAACCTAATAACCTCTAACTTTTCGTAATGATCATGTGAAATTTCGTAAAACGCATTGTTTTTTGGCAATCGTTTTTTCATAGAAAACTTTGCAGACATTTGAAGGGCTTCAGATAATTCAAGAGCCGCAATTTTATTTGTTTGAAATACAATTTACCACAGAAAAGTTTTATTATTTTATTTGCCGTTGAAAAATATGCCAAAAAACTTTGTGCCAAAATTTAATTAATAATTAGAAGCCTTTTTACATATATTTTAATTTTACCATTCAAAGGAAATATTTATTTTGCCAATGACGATATCTTTTGTAAAATTAAACTCGAAACGATAGGCTGGACCCAATCTTCTTTCGCCCTAAAAGCGTATCAAGATGAAATACATAGACCTCTTCGTCATATTTTTAATCTATCGCTAAAATCGTTCCAATTTCCGAACTTGTGGAAACTTTTGAGAGTTACTTCCATATTAAAAAAGGAAATTAATCGAATATTAGCAATAATAGACCAGTGGCTGTTCTTTCCGGACCTGCCATGTTGTTCGAGATGATTATACATAAAAACATATTTCACCATATTAAAAGTAGAATTATTTATGAACAAAATGGCTTTCGACCTGGACGCTCAACAGTCACAGGTTTTCTTAGCTTCGCAAATAATCTCATACGTTTCTTCTCCAGTTACCTTACAGAGATGAAACAATATATGATATACGACTCTCTAACGTCGTATGCTTACAATAGACCATCCGGAATTCCGCAGGGGTCAAATTTAGGACCTTTATGTTTTATCACAATAATATTCATCGGGTTCTGAATTATAAATTCTCACTTTTTGCAATCTGAAAGGAGCCTAACATTTCAAATTACAGATTTGAGAACATAGCTCTTCTGAGATCTGGGTATTTTGTTTGATTCTAAGTTAAATTTTAGTTTACATATCGGATGATCATCAAAAATGTTAGGCTTTGTCTTGAGAAATTCTCACTACTTATATAGCACATTAGTTATAAGAGTGCTTAGCTATAATGCTAAACGATACATTGGTTCTATTGAATAGACGTCATATGACGCCTCGACTAGAGAAAATCCAGATGATCTAAGACAGGGGTGAGCAATCCACGGGCCGGATCTGTCATGGTGGCTCGAAACAAACAACGTTGGCCGTTGGGGTCTATTTAATATAAGATGAATGTATAAAAAATATACCCCAAACATTTCAAGTCATGATATTGATGAATTCTTCGACAATACCTTGGCATTTGTTGTAAGAATAAAAATAGTTATTTATGATATGCTTCATATTTTGTGGTATCACTCGCACTTGCACATACGCGATGTTTTTCTCGCTCGCATCCGGTACAGACCAAAAAAAACACCAGTAAGTATTGTTCTGTTTATTTTTTTACCGCAATTGTGGACAATAAATAATAATGATTATTTATATTTATTCTGTTATGACTTTTTTTAGACTAATATAAAAAAAATGGGATATGTAGGAACAAAAACCTGGGGTCCCAAATATACCCCATCGTTACGGCTAGGTTAATAGTATTTCTATTAATCAGGTTTTTATTTCCGTATTTTTATATACTAGGTTTATTTTGTTAATAATGAGATAATTTGAGTTGAAATTACATGTTGTAAAAAAACGTTGCTCAACCCTGATCTAAGATATCTCTACATGAGGGAGTATGGATTCTACCCCAAGTTATACCCTACTGCATGGGTACAGGGCTGCCTGGGGTATAACTTGGGGTATAACTCTCGTACCTTCGAGAAAAGAAGGGCGATCTACTTGATAAAGCTTTTCTTCAAGCTATTGGTTCGCGGAGTACATAGCTCCCTTGTATTGTGCGAGTTGCCCTTAGAGGCCATGAAGCTCTGTCGCGTGTGCTTTTTTTTCCGCCAAATGTGAGGACAGCTGCTCTCTGAAACTCTCCGGTAACCAGAGCTATTACTTTGCTCAGCCATTTGGCCAACTATGTGGATATCCGATGTTAAATATCGCCATTTGGTTGATTTTTTATATGACATTTTATAATTTTATATAACTGTTTATTTTTACTTCTATATATTTTACTATAAAATAAATAAATATAAAAGTTTGGTCAGCGGAATAGAATTAGCTGACTCCTATTTAAGAAGCTGAGCATAAATATAAATAGGTTAACAATATGCTCAATGACAATTCTTTAATTATTCGGATTCGAAGAAGAGAAGATAGCCTTCGGAAACTGGATCCAGGTACTTTTTAGATCACTGCATCCCTAAACAGAGGGCATTATTAAGCTCTTTATTACTAAATTATTTTACAGTAATGGCTAATTAATTCCTAACAGCATTAAACATTCAGAGAGGTGCGAAATCCTAAGTAATTATGAAGAAGAATAATATGTCTAAATTAATGCGATCCTGAATTTTTTTCTGCCATTTCTTAGATGGAAATTTTGAATAAGAGTTTGATTTTTATGATAAATAAATAACACATATTGTTTGTGCCAACTTAATAGTCCTGGTCTCTAAAATGAATATTAAATTAAATCCTTATTAACTACATATTGAATACATTCAAATTTCGTGTTTCAAAATAGGCTGACATAATTTTTAGAATTATTTATGCAGTTGCCAATAACATGGCTTAACGAACATCAGAATTTCGAAGAAAACGATGAAAGCGCTCTTCATGTAACATCATAAAATGAACATCATCCATGGAATTAGAGTAGTGACATGTGTATCATATACAAGATTATATATAACGAGAGGTAACAGTCCTGTTAGCTACGACATAATTCGCAGTGAAAACACCGAATACACGTCAACGTCTGCTTCAATTATGAACGACAATCAAAACTGAATTAATTAACAACGTTCTAGAACGAAATTAATTCGAGGCAATTTTCCCCGCTCACCTTTTGTTCTAAAAATCTAGTCGGGGCGGGTTCTATTCGCGCAAAAAAAATAATTAAAGCCCACACGGTTGAACACATCTGAATAGAGCAAAATTGATATCGAATAACGAGCATACTTTTTTTTATGCGTTTCAGACCCAATCACACGTTTGATTTAATTCAATTATAATTTCAGTCTGCGGATACGAGTGTTGTTGTTTCGACCGACACAATTTTGCAACGCACACATACATTATTTAGCATATGCGCGATTGTTACGTGTGTCGAATTGCGTGATCGGGAAAACTTATAATTAGCACGTTCTATTTCAGGACACATCATATACTGCAGGATATTGACTTATGGTAAATGTTATTGAAATGAACAATTTCATATTCAGGAAATTTCACAGCGATTTATTTTGTTTAAAAAATATTTAACTGAATAACAGCAGGGTTTCAAGCATTGAAAAAAATCAGTATTCATGTAAAATAAATTCGAGAGATCTTATTTTTCAATATAAATTGGAGTGATTTGGGTTAAGTTACGAGCCACAAAACTATTTTTATTTTTGCATTAGCTTCTAAGCAAAATCGTTGTCAATTTAGGGCTGTTTATAAAGGATCAAACATATGAAAGTTGTAAAGCTAGGACCACATAAAGAAAAATTCAACTCTCAAACTCATATCAAAGTGATATCCAAATATACACAAGATTGTCTATTTAATAGTAGAAAGTTTAGCAAAGATAACTATATATAAAAACTGCCACATATATGAAACAATAATTAAAATAAAATGCATAAAAGAAAATTTTGCGAACATCCTAGTTATTAAGAAAATTACTATTCATAATTAAATATATAGGCCATTACATAAATATTTATATTATATTTAGTACTTTGTTTCATATAAATATTAATAATAAAATTGAAAAGAATTAATAAGCATTTAAAGATATGTTGTAATTGGAAAAAAGATATAATCTTAATTTTATTTGTTAAAAAACTAATGATATTTAATTAGTGATAGAGTAATAATCAATTTTATACCTTTGTAGTTATTTTAATAATATATAATTAATATAAAAAGGCATCATAATCAACAAAAATGACTATTGGGAATTATAAAAAAAAGGTACCTCAAAACTATGTCAATATACGTCAATTACACGCAAATCCTTACAATTTGAAATAATACAAATTTATTGCAAAATGTCGTTCTTTAAAAGTCGTTTGGTTAAAAAAATATATTATTTATTTCGCACGTTGTGACGTCTGAGTGTTCATTGACGTAAACTGACATAGTTTTATGTTACAATAGCCAGTGATTATTGAGTAAAAAAAATCACGAGGGTTAGACCCTAGAATGAGCTTTAAATCAATGAGATTTTTTACACGATTTTCAATACCACAATTCTTTCACAACGATTTTTTTATTATTTAGGACGTACTGTTTTACACGATTTTCGGAATTAAATTGTTTTCTTATGAAAAAGTTATTCAGTTTTCAGAATAATTGATAAACAGTGAGGGCAAGATTAAGTGAATATGGCAAACGATCGAGAACTTCCAACTACAACATATGAAGTTTTTCTTCGAGTCTGCGATAATTCCTCACTGATTAATCGAGGATTCGACTAGCTCATCTAGTCGAATCCTCAATATGTCATCATAAAATTTAGAAAATCGTCCAGATTCAGGTGCTTCTATTATATTTTTATTTTTTGATTTAAACCTTTCAAACCTAAACTGCTATCTACGTATTATGAGTACTTCACCATAAATTTATTTAATAGTTTTAGTGGCTTTATTGGCAATAATTTCAACAAAATGCACTCTATAATAATAACATTTATTTATTTATTTATTATGATTAGCATTACAAAATAACCCAATCACACATTAAAAAATACATAACAAAAAGAAATATATAAAAATATAAAAATTAAAATACCGCCATTAGCTAGTCTGTTATATTATAAAATCTCATATAAAAGATCAACGAAATGGCGATATTTAACGTAAAATATCAGGTTGTTCGGAAAGTAATTTCGTTTTTTTTATGAAAATGAATGGTGATTTTCTTGTAGTGAATAAATATTTTATTGAATTATATATTATCCATTCTAGTCTTATACCTTTTGCTATCTTTCTGGCAGTAGCATGATTCCACGCTCATATTTTTTTTGTGCTTTGCTGGAAAAAAGCTGATCCAGGTGATTTTTGACCTCTTCGTTTGAAGTAAAGGTTTTACCGTCTAAAAAAAATCGTAGAGATCGGAACAAATAGCAATCAGAAGGTGCCAAATCTGGAGAATATGGTGGATGTGAAAGCATATCCCATCTAAGCTCTGAAAGCTTTTGTCAAATTAACAAACTTGTATGAAGTTTTGCATTATCTTGATGAAACACTAAACCTCTTCTATTGATCAATTCTGACCTTTTCTGTTTAAGTGAATCATTCAATTTGTCCAGCTTCAAAATTGATTGTTGTGTTGTTCGGTAGAAGCTAAAAAAACGATTCATTTGAAATCCCACCAAATAGATAACCTTTTTTTGATTAATATAAGTTTTCAGCCAGTTCATATTTTTTGCTACATGATCTCTTGCGTTTAACATTGTTGTAGATAACCCATTTCTCGTTCCCATTCCGAAGCAAATAACAGACGTCAACGCAACGGCACAAATTTCTTTCCATAAGAACATGAGGAACCCATATGTCGAGCTTTTAAGATTAAACCTAGGCTTTTTAAATGATCATGAACGGTGGAATTCGATAAATTTAATCTCTTAGCGAGTTGTTATTCATCGGTTTGCATGAATGAATGCCTTTATTGTGATTTCATCAGCTTTAACTGGTTTTCCAGAACGTGGTGCATCTTCAACATCAAAATTTTCAAATCGAAATTTTGCAAACCAGTTCTGGCACTGGTATTCTGTGAATCATCTTCTTCATACACATCAAATATTTTTTTTCTTGCTTGAACAGCATTTTTAGATTTTCGATAGTTAAAAAGGAAAATATGCCGAAAAAGCTGCTTTTCACTTTTCATATTTGAAAGGGTACCAACCAATAACTACTGCATAGAGTCAATTGAGCTTTTTCACAAGCAAGCCTTGCTACATCAGCTGTCAAAATATATAATAGTTATGCGGCTTACGTGTGCAGTTGGCTGTGAAAAAATACAATTAAGTCCACTGTTAGGAAAAAACGAAATGATTTTGCGAACAACCCAATACATAGTCGGACAGGTGGTTGAGCAGAGTAATAGCTCTTGTTACCGGAGAGTTTCCGAGAGTACATGTCTTCACATTTGGCCGAAGAAAAAGGACACGTGAATTAGCTCATTGGTAGTGAGGTGGCGTCCATAAGGGCAAGAAGTGCTTTACCAAGTAGATCGACCTACTTTTCTCGAGGGTTACATACCCAAGGCAGTCTTGCATAAACTTGAGTAGAATCCAAACTCCCTCATGTAGAGATATCTTAAAAAATTCATCTGGATTTTCTCTAATCTGAGGGAATTCGAGGCGTCATAAGGCGCCCATATAATGGAACCTGATTCGAGCAAGCTCCGAACCAATATATCGTATAGCACTCGTATCACTAAGGTGCTATGTATGTGATGAGAATTTCTCAAGACAAAGCCATGGTATAATAAGCTGTCAAATTTGACCATATGTCTACCTATGTTGTTTTTATTGTATCACAGGGCAAACAAATCAGCACGTATATAATAATGGGTCCATTTTCTTGGACCGTGTTATTACAAAACCGTGTAAAAATAGAATGGTGTATCATATTAGTCGGCTCGACATGACCACGCCCATGCGTCACTCGTTCTCATTATCGTTTACGTGGCTCGCATTATGATTCCCGGCCATTAAACTGATATCGGTATATCACGATTGTCAAACGGAGATCCGAGGGTGTTATCTGACTGGCAACGATCCAGAATTCAATCAGTTTTAATCACTGGAATCAATCTAGCCGCCAAGTACTTATTTCGGTTTTAGCACTCGATAATATCCGCAATTGCCGTAACGCAAAATTATTATTTCCAAACGTTATGTTTACTTGGGCATGAAATATAATAAATCATTACGTATATATATACATTATTTTTATCAAACGTATTTTTCCATCCTTTTTTGGCAAAGTTTCAACCGAAAATAACTCGGACCCATGTAAGTATCGCGGCAGGGGTGGGTTTATCAACCTTGATATTTTCAATAGGCGTATCTGGCAATTTTTTTCGTATTGTATGAATATGTACAAAAATATCATTCGTTATTTCCAAGCAAACAAATAGAGAATAATGTCGAGACACAAAGACGCCGTCATACGAAATGTGCAAATGGCGGAAGAAAATTTTTCGGACATTTCGCAATAAATTCGTATTGTGCTTAGGGACATCCGGCCACTGTCTGTACGCATTCTCTCGGCCCTAGCTTGTTAAATAAATTATTAAATATGAGCGGGGAATTCTTGGGTTTACGACAACAATAAATTCTCTAACATTTATATAATTGCGCAATGAAATATTCATCTTGAAACTACCACCATTTTTATTATTTAGTTTCACTAATTGCCACCGGCTAGCGCCACATTGGCGCCAATAACAAATTATAAAGAGCTTTCAATAAAATAAATCGACATCGATATTTGAATGGGGCAATAAATATACGTAAATTGAGACGATCGTCATAAACAACAAGAGTAAATCAGACATTAAAAAGCCAAAATCTAAAAAAGAACATTCAAGAAGACGTAGTAGATTAGATAACTGATATATGGCAAACTATATATACTTTGGATACTTTGGCTCCATAAGAAGTATTATGTGAGTCTTCGAGGAGCTGGACATGATGAAGAGTAATGATTTATATTTATCCAAATAAATTATAATCCTAATATCAATGAGAATATTATTTACAGCAATATTTGATTCCTATTTAGACAGAAAAGGTTTTAAACGCTTTAAAAACTAAACGTATTTCAGATCAGATAAACTACAGTCAAAGTAGCTCTTTGGAACATTAAGGATGTTTCTTCTTGATAATATCTTGTCGTAATTAAATTAAATTAATAAAAGCTTGGAATTCAATCCCATATTTAAATAAAAATGTTTAGATATCGTAGTGATTTACTAAAAATAAGTTTTAAGGCTTGGAATAACAGGATCTGACCTGAAAAATAAATAATTTAAAGTGGTATTTTAGCCAATTTAAATTTTTTAAAGGATTTAGACAATCATATAGAGGATTCATACAGTTTTTTCATGTTAAATATATCCGTTTGCTAATCAAATGCATCTTTTTCCAAAAAACTGTACTTAATTAATATAAAATTGCCTTGAATTAATAATGAAATTATTTATAAATATCATCTTATCACCTTATTGAGTATTAACGTTTTTCGTTATATTTAAAAAAAATATATATAAAATAAGTATATAAGTCAGTGGCGTCCGGTGATGTTGATGTTGGGTGTGCTGAATGTGGAAAAAAAATATAAAATATACGATCTTTTTAATGAATTTTATTATTATTTATTCATTAATTCTATTCTTCGTTTTTGCGA
>JAGXCT010036102.1:49177-61503 GCA_022495035.1 Philopotamus ludificatus | reverse complement strand
TCTTTATATTAATAAAAAAATATGTACATAAACTAATTATCTTAAAATTGATAAAAAAAAACGTATTTAAATTTGAGAATATTCATTTGATGATATATTGAGATTTATTTGTTGAGTGATACAGATTTAACTACTGTCATGGTTTGTTGGTAACATCCACTACCTATAATAATGTAAGTAACGAAATTATTAAAGAAATTATTTATTTATTTAATAATTTCTTTAATAATTTATTTATTTGACCACGATGGGCGAATGGCGTAACAGATAATTCAAAGCGCCACTCAGCTATATAAAAATCTATTAAGATTCTAAAGATGAAAGAGGAATGAGTCTCTCACACTTATATTACCCCAGTGTCAAACCACGACACTGGTTATTTTTTTTTTTAAATATTATCTCATTTTGATTGTAATTTATATTATTTATTCGACGAAGGATAAATGGCATTAATTTAATTAATTCCAACGCGCCAAACTACCCACATGCATATTTTTATAAAACATGTGAAGGATCTCTTCAGCTTACATCCCTCTGGTCAGTGTTATAAAGAATTACTTGAACTCACTGTTTTTGATACCTACTCGACTACTAACTTAGCTCAGTCGCGGTTAACTTACTTTATCGAAATACTATGCAAATTACCTACAAGCTATAACACTGGTTACATAAAAGATGATTCTTTTTCTAAATAATACATTCAGCCCTCCTATAACGTAGAAATCGGGACCATAGAAGCCCGTGTTATAGAAGCTAAGGCACCCATGCAACATTCAAGGGCTTTTAATTATATTTTGTAAATTAAACGAAAACAATACATCAATTATTTTTTATTCGCATATTTTAAATGACATTTTGTGATATGTCAATATCATTTACAAAATATGTAATTTGACCTTAAAAATTTACGTTCTAAGAAGGAGCATTATATGAGGGATTATTGAACGTATTATAGAAAACCGTGTTATAGCAAGGTTTACAGTATTATCTTTTCTCTCCTTGCGTTTTAATCGTCATATCTAACGAGTTTAATAAAGAAAAGATTTTGTTTTGTACAAAAAATGCAAAATTTTATTATTCATGGTATCACCAGGATCGAGTTAATGACGAATATCGAGGTACTATTGTATTGAATTTTAATAATTTTAAGCATTTATTAAGCAAAGTTTATATTATACTATTTTGAGCTTGTAGGTAACATGCATATTATCGATATAATATATATGTTACCTACAAGCCATACTAGTGGTTTGAGTATAATTATTTATTAAACAAAGGACATACTAACGCGTCAAATGCTTACATAAATATTTTTATAAACGTGCGGAATTAATGGTACTCTCACTCTCAGGAATGTGAGGCCAGTATCATAAAGAATTCCCTGAATGTATGTATGGTACCTACAAGTCATGACACCGGCTAGGGAGGAATGTAAGTGTAAGAGACACATTGCCATTCATTCATCTTTAGAATCTTAATCACACCATTCGTCAAATAAAATTAATTAATAAATGAATATTGGCCATTATTCTATTAAAAAAATAATAATAATGAAATCTTAAAGTAAAGACTCGATTTTTCCATTCTAATTAAATTAAAATGGAATAAAAATTACCAGTAAGGTTTCAATTCTTTACTTAGGATAATTAAAAAATATATGCGTATCAACAATGTCAAAATTTCATAATGGTGATAGCCTTTTAATTATTTTAAAGACAATTTGATCGTAATTCTGAACTGATGATATAAAAATAATAATATAATTCATAGAAAAACTTCGCATAACGAATGAATAAATTTCGAATAAATTCGTTTAATTTGTTAAAAAATATTATGTCATGACCTCAATATAGATGTTTTCAGGACAGGTCACTACAATTACCATTAGATTGGTAACAGAATTTGTCGGGAAAGGATTTAACTTTAATCACTCCTCCCGCACGATTTTTTTTAAACATCACACGTGCATTTGACAAGGCCTGGCATGAAGCCCTAATTTACAAACTAATTTTAGCAGTTATCCCACTCCCATATATTAAGCTTATTGAAACCTTCTTAGCAAATAAAAAAAACAGAAAAATAATTCAATCAGAACCCTCTTTTTCCCGTCTTATTAGGGCAGGTGTCCCTCAAGGCTCAACTTTATCTCCACTGCTCTTTTCATTATACACCAACGATATCCCAGTACAATCTTCAAACATACATCAATATTCTTCTAAAGTGGAGTAACAAATGGCATATCAAAATCAGGTAATCTATTTTACAAGAAGAAGCAATAAAGCTACTCCCAAAAAAATAATAATAAATTATACCCCTATACCATGGAGATCCGAAACGAAGAATGTCGGAGTAACTTTCGACCCAAAGTTAACTTGCAAAATACGTCAAAAATATATCCTTCGTCCTCTTATTGGGCAATTAGGTTCGCTATCCCTTACACTTAAACTATTAATTTACACCGCAGTTATACGACCTCAGATCCCTTATACATCCCAAATCTATGCCCCTAATTCACTCAAAAAAATACAGACAAAAATTAACACAATATTCGGAACTATTACAAGCATACCATGATTTATAAGATATGCAGCAATTAGAAGAGATCTCAACATCCTCACCTTTCCTGAACTGATAAAAAAATATTGAATGCACTTAAAAAATAATAATTCTATTGGGTTGTTCGGAAAGTAATTTAGTTTTATCCTAACAGAGGACTTAATAAGATTTTTTTACAGCCAACTTTACACTTAAGCCGCATAATTATAATATATATATATAGACAGCTGATATAGCAAGGCTTGCTTGTGAAAAAGTTCAATTGATTCTAGGCAGTAGTTTTTGGTTGATACCCTTTCAAATATGGAAAGTGAAAAGCAGCTTTTTCGGCATATTTTCCTTTTTACTGAGAAGATGATTGACAGAATACCAGTGCCAGAACTGGTTTTCAAAATTTCAATCCGAAAATTTTGATGTTTTAAGATGCACCATGTTCTAGAAGGCCAGTTGAAGCTGCTGAAGACACAATAAAGGCATTACTTTATGCAAACCGGCGAATAACAACTCGCTAAGAGATTAAATTTATCGAATTCGACCGTTCACGATCATTTGAAACGCCTAGGTTTAATCTCAAAGCTCGACATATGGATTCCTCATGTTCTTACGGAAATGATTTGTGTCTCAATCGTCAAGAAAATGATACATATTTGGATTGCATCATCAATGGAGACAAGAAATGGGTTGTCTACAACAATGTTAAGTGCAAGAGATCATGTAGCAAAAAAGATGAACTTGCTGAAAACTGATATTCATCAGAAAAAGGTGATCTATTTGGTGGGATATCAAAGGAATCGTTTTTTTAGCTTCTACCGAACAACACAACAATCAATTCTGAAGTGTATTGTTATCAGCTGGACAAATATAATGATTCACTTAAACAGAAAAGGTCAGAATTGATCAATAGAAAAAGGTGTAGTGTTTCATAAAGATAATGTGAGACCTCATACGAGTTTATTAACTCGTCAAAAGCTTTTGGATAGGATATACTGTTACACCTAACATTTTCTCCAGATCTGGCACCTTCTGATTGTTATTTGTTCGGATCTCTACAATTTTTTTTAGATGGTAAAACCTTTACATTAAAGAGGAGGTAAAAATCACATGGTTCAGTTTTTGCCAGCAATGAACAACAATTTAATGAGCGTGGAATCATGCTAATGCCAGAAAGATGGCAAAAGGTATTGGACCCGAATGGACAATATATAATTCAATAAAATCACCACTGAAAAAATTAATAAAAAAACAGAAATAACTCCGCAAGTTATTCTGCAATTTTCCCGCGTAATTCTATTCCGCGAAACTGCTTGCAATTTTGAATAATAAATTTTATGACCGGTAAGCAATATCAGATTCCAAAAATAATTTACGCGCATACATTTACAATACTGAAATTTTATTACGTGGTGAGGCAATTAGGGTTTAATTATAGAAACGATAATAAACCCGCGATTTCCCACGAGAAATTACACTGCAGATAGATATTGGCCACAGCAAGATTTCCGCTTTTAGTATCACTGACACAGAGAGATAATCTTCATAAAGATCCGGATACATACAGATAACGCGTAAACAAAAATAGACCTCACTATCATTCGATATTTTTATACAGCATTATATCAGCGATTGTTTGCGAATCAATTGCGAAAATTAATTAGAAGTCGAGTGTACGCAAAAGGCGTGCGTCATCGAGAAAATTGCTAATTGTTTTTACTGTTGTTAAACTCTATCTGACTCTCACTGTGTTGAAATATATAAATCTGTGATTTATGAAGCAGAGATGTGAGACTTGATTAAATTTGTAGAGAGAGCGAGTGGGTACTTGATACCTGAAAATAAAGCAAACAGAGCCCTCTAGTTTCGGGTCCTTTGTAAACGTGCTAAGTCGCAAATTGAGCTCGCGAGCAAATACTAAATTATTATCTAAATTAAGTGACAAAATTTATGACGCCATTTTTAAATTACACAGTGCCATTTGGGTTACAAAGATCGTGTCGAATTTTAAGTACTGCGGCCACCGCAAATCCTTCTGAGTGTAAACCTGCACGTTAACCCTGAGAAGGGCTTAGCGCTTAGTGGGTGGACGGGGGGGTTAATGGGGTCAAGCCCCTTATTATATTTACAAAATGTATAACCCGAATATTAGCACCGTGAAAATCTAATGAAAATAAATGACCCTAAAAATCTACATAACCGCGTATCGATCGAAACTATGACCAACCAAAATATTCACGAGAGTTAATTAATGTAAATTTCACACGTGGCGAATAATTAAAATTCATCATGCCATATATTAATAAGATAATAAATTCTAATACTATACGAATCGTAAATTATTAAATAATTATTCTATGTATCGCCCTTCGACGAATTTATATAATTTAAAAGTTTATTAATTAATATTAATAATTGTGTTCAGTTAGATTTTCGATTGAGACAACTGTACTTCGTTAAAATAAAAAAAAGTAAAAATGCCTAGTACACTTGTACAATAAAATCCTCGGATTAAACGCAGGAACGAGTGGAGAGTCTACGGAATCAAGACAAAAAAAGGGAGGAGAAAGTTAACTTTCTTAACTCAGCTTAGCTCGGAGCAAAAGTAAAATAAGATATCCCAACAATGTGATTCTGTACACATAATTGGATGGGAAAGAAATGTTATTATTACACGACATAAAAAAAATCGAAAACAAAACTAAGTATAAGTTTAGCGACGGTTTCTTTTAGTGTTTGTAACGAACATATCGTAAAACTTGTTAATTCAGAATTCTCTTGGGCTGCAATTCCAATTCCAGCTTTAGAATAAATTTTTAAATAGATATTTAAACTCGTTAAAAAATAATAAAACTATTTTAATGCGGTATAGTGGGTATCCCAAGTTTTTGATTTTTCTCGAATAACTCTCTTAATATAAATCGTACATATCACAAACATTTTTTATTCATTTAAAAAAGTCTAAAAAATAAATATTATAAATAATCATCAAATTAAAAACAATATTCGCTGCTGTGTTATTTTTTCTCGCTCACATCGAGTACGATGTGCCGAATGCGAGTGAAACGTACGAGTGACTTGTGCGATAAGAGCTCAATCTGCTCAAAGCATATGAAGCATATCATGAACAACTATTATTCTTAGAATAATCATCTTTTTCTACTTGACGATTGGGGTATCTGAGATACCCCCTTTGGACTATGTGGTTGTTTTCGAGCCGCGTTTTATTTTAAATAAAATATATATGGATCTATATATATAGATCAAGCAATTTCGTCATAATTACTATGAACAAGTATTATAAAAATGATTCTTAACCTATTCAAAGTCACGATGCACTTTTAATCATTAGAAAAAATGGCATTGCACCCCAAATTGCTCAACAGTTAGAGAAAAAAATAATTAAAGAAAAGTTATATACATACGGTCGAATATTTGATAAAGCTACCCTCAGTTCTTTGTCTAAATTCTTACGTCTTTCCTTATTTTAGTTGTTATATCAGTTATTGTTGAGATATTAATGGAAAATAATGTGCAATCTTTTCTTCCAATAAAGTGAAATACTTCTTTATAGCGGAAGTAATTCCCTCGACAATGTTTTCGTTTCGTGAGTTTTTTTTCCGAAATCTTGTCAATTTGTCAGAGGATGTCAAAACAAATTCGTTCTCTTCTCGAAGGCTTGTTTTAACGTTATTTAAGTAATTAAAAATATCTGCTAAATATGCAATCTTTACTCTTAAGTCATTTTACAAAATCATCCATACCTTCATCTCGGAAAACGATTAATAATTAATTCTTAAATTGCATGATTTGGCATTAAAATTTACCCCTAGATAACCACATGACTTCAGTGCGAAAAAGCAAACATTCGTACTTAGCTTCCATAGGATTGAAAAGTTTTTCTTTAATATGCGTGTTTTTAAAGGTTTCGATTTAATGAAATTTACCATATTTACAACATGGTCTAGTACAGGGATGGCGAACCTTTTTCCCAAGTTGGTCAAATTTCACATAGATGTATTATATAGGCTTACAAGTTTTATTAACATTAAAATTTACAAGGCAAAATTATCGCTATTATAACCCTAATCACACTTTAGCTCTTTAAAGATGTGGCGGCATCTGATGATATTAGTAGATTGAAAATTATTTATTTATTTTTTATTAAATGAAGGCTTTTTAAAATCATAACTAAAAATTCAAAACGGGTTCGAAAATTTCCAACCCAACCCAACCTAACCCAACCCAAGTTACCCCAACCAACTTACCCCAACCCAACCCAACTTACCCTAACCTAACTTACCCCAACCCAACCCAGTACCTTGTATTAGACTCTAGTACAAGGTTTAGTGCTGCTGGTAATGTTTTCAAAACTAGAGATTCTCTATGTAAAGAACAGTTCGTAAATATAATATTAGGGTGTTTTGCAGGGGTAACAAATCCTTTTAATGAGCTTACCACTGACTGAGCACCTTCCGTACAAATTCCTACACATAATTCCCATGATATTTATTTTTTTCCTAAATGTGAAGACATATAATCAAGACCTTATCCTAATATCCGCTCGGTATGTTCTATGAGGCATAGATATTGATTAACTATATTGTCTTTTCTTTGGGCTGTTTTCTCGATATCATTATTTTTTAATATATCGTTTGAAAGAGGAATTTTCATAATTTATTTATTTGTATCAACGCCAAAACTTATTTTTTCTATTTCATAACACGCAGATAACATTAGAGACAGATAAATCACATTAGATCGGCTCTCATCATTTCGCGAACGACATTTTAGGTTTTCACTATTTCAAGCATTTTTGTTTTTATCATTTTTTTCGCAGTGCAATGGTTAAGAACCACTGTATTATAACATATTTTTTTAAAAAATCATAGTATATTTATTATTATTTAAACGAATTATAGGTTTTTTCTTGTATTAGCAGAATGCAATGAGTTTAATTAATTATAAAAATAGATTTCGACATTTTTAAAAGCTCCCAACATTAAAATCTATTAAATAAGTATGGTTTTCTAATCACATTACACAATAAATATTTAAACTTGTAAATAAATTATAATAAAAAATAAATGCTACAAATCTAACCTGGCCTGCGGTATATTTGTTACCTCTAGTTTTTTTATTTTTCTCGAATAACGCTTTGAATATAAATCCTAAATTTTACAAACTTTTTGTATTTGTTTATAAAAGTATAAAGAATAAATATTATAAATAATCATTCTACCTAATTGTATTTGTAATTGCGAAAAAAAAAATAAAAACAACAATATTCGTTGGAGTTGCCACGGGCGCAATGTTTTTTTACTCGCATCCAGTACGATGTACCGAGTGCGAGTGAAACGTATCAATGACACATTCGGCGAGAGCTTAATCTGCGGCGAAACATCGGCGAGAGCGTTGTCATTTATTTTATTAAGATATTTAAATAAAAATATAAAAATGCCAAAAGCTTTTAATAAAAAAAACTCCAAATTATTTTTAGATGTATTTTGACGCTCTCAATACTTAATATAAGTAATTGAATAAATTATATACATAATATAAAACGATTTTAGAGATAAAATTTAATAATACATTTTCTCATTAATATATATTTTTACTGAAAACCTTTGTCTGTATAATGGCGAAGCAGTTAGCAACTTTGAATAAAATAAAAAGGTCACAACCACACGTCATATAATTCAAATATTATTATAATAAATAGAGTTTAATGACATTGACATTAAAAATTCTCAGCAGACTAGCTGAGAATCATTTTTCATGTTAAACATGGCAATTTATTATATAAAATAAGGAATAATATGACATTTGACATTTAAGACGTAGATTATATCCAACAATTACAATGGCGATAGAATCGTTAGCGACATTTTTTGTAATAAATCTGTTCGGAAGGTTTTATTGACGCAAAATGCTCATAATAAAATAATTAATGGTTATTGATTTAAATACATTTTCGTAAACTTTCCGTTGAAAATTACATGCGGGGGATATTTAAAGAAAGCTTTGAACTTTGCGACTGCATCATTAATATGGCATGTCAAAACATTGACTTTGCATCGTTACTCTTCAATTGTTGCCAGAAATTACTTTGTGAATTCATCAGCTTAATCGAAAATGGTATTTACGACGTTGCGTGATTAGCGACGTGTGTTGTTTTTCCATGGATTGCGTGCCCGTAATAATGGGACATTCGATTCAGCTGAACACGCCAACACTTTTTAATACGAAATTTTGATATATTTCTAATTTATCAACGAAAAAAAAATATAATAACTCGCAAAAGTACGAATCAACGATTTATAAAGTAATTTAAGGCGTTATCTGAGGTATTTTTAGCTGAAATTTACGCCCGAGTCCGATATATATATATATTTTTCTGGTCTTATTGTGTCGGCAAGCTTAACACGAAACATAATTAAAATGCATCATGGCCGTCCGGGTTTCAGCGCAAAAATTGGATTATGCGCAACAGGTACGTGGTTTTCATGCTGCAGAATGTCATCGGAGTGCATTGGCATCGTGGCCTAAATCCATGTAAGCCATGTTGCATTTTGCGGAAGCCAATGTATCAATCAACAATAATTCTACCGCATATTCCACGATGCTCTTATATTTTTAATATTTAAAATCAAATATATAATCTTAGTATACACCTTTACCTACTGTATAATTTGTACGGGGTCATAGTGTTTCATTTATTTTATAAATATATATTTATTATAATATTCATAAGGCTAACAACTAACGTATAGAATGAGCTACCTTTTTATTTGATCGATGATAGTAAATAAACTCAATAATCAGACGAAATTATGCTGAAACTATGATAATTAAAACTAGATCTAATTTTTAAATCACAGAATATTTTTATTCAAGGGGGTTTAAACTAAAAAAGGGAAGGAATTCTTATGCATCTACGCATCAGAGACAGGAAGACTCAACATTTTAGTTATATATTAACTAAAAGCCTAAATCTCTTTAAAAAAAAGCCTTACAAAAGAAATATAGGTCAATAAATATATTCGACAATCATAACTACCAAGAAAATTCTGATCTTATCAGATAAAGAAACATAAATTATTCAAAGGAATCATTTTCTTGAACCATTTTTAAAAATAAATTACTTCTTTCTTGCAAAAGTGTGTTGTAAAAAGTAATGATGTGAGTTTGATTTGAATTTAATTCTCTTTTTTTACCTTAGGCTAAAGGTTGGTCCAGGGATTCCCAAAGTGTGAGCTGCGGCTCCCCAGGGACCCGCGGAATATTCAATTAATCATTTCGTCGAATTTGTTGGAATTCCCAATTCTCGAAATTTTTGCGCTCGCTTTTCTCAAGAAGGTCAAACATTTTGAAAAAAATCTTATGTATTAAGGGAGCCACGGAAAAATTTGATGTTTTATGGGAGCCGTAAAACAAAAAAGATTGGGAACCTATGGGTTAGCCTAAGAACAATTTTGGGAGTCAGGAATTGTGATAATTCTATTCTTCATTTCTGCGACATAAATTTTTCAATGGAACTATCGTAAAATGTGATCTTCTGTTTTAGTTTTATGAGTATTTTTTTCTCCATTGAAATTACTTGAAAAATTTATGTCGCGAAAACGAAGAATAGAATTATTATATAAATAATAATAAAATTGATTAGAAAAAACCTCTATTTTTTATATATTTTTTTTCCACATTCAGCACACCCAACATCATCACCATCGTACGCCACTGATATTTTTGTGACTAGTCAGGATGGTATTGAGTTTTAGCTTAAGATCGTTAAGTATGTTAGCATTCCGGATAAATCACACGTTAATACCTCGAGCTTGGGTTTTATTCGGCTTACAAGAAAACTTTTGAAACTTTATTATAATCACGTAAATAAAATAAATAACAAAGATTTACAAAGAAATTCATTAATAAATATGTCTCGTATTCAAAGATCTTATAAAGAAATATACCTGAAATGTATTAGTTATTCTAAATAATAATGGTAATACATTAATAATTTATTTTCAACTGAAATGTATAAAAAAATTACTATTAGTGATGGGTTTCCCAAGTCTCCGTATTATTTTGAGTCTAAGGCCTGGTGTAATTGCCACATGTGATTTTATCGGAGAGCGCTCTCCGACTTCAGAAGTATAATTATTTTAATATAATAATTAAAAAAAAATATATACAATATGTTCAATAAAAAGTTTGACATTTATATCGTCAAAAAATGAGATAAATAATACTATGTTTCAATAAAAATATGCCCTGAACATTGAGATGGTTCTCACTCAAATATCCTTTTATGAGTTATATAAGATATAATTAAAATGACATTTGTATTGTCAAAAATAGGATACAAATACTGTGTTAAATTAAATTTTTATTATTAATCCGTCTCTGAAGGTTGGGATGGTTCTTACTCTCATATAGATGGATATGTGAAAAGTGTTGACGGCGAGCACGAACAGACTAGAAGCATTCGTGATGTGGTGCTACTGCAAAATACTAAAGATTTCATGGACGGAAAACATGAAAAACGACGCAGCTCCCCAGCTTTTATACAAAGGCTAAAACTTTTGAAAACCCTGCAGCGTCGCAAAATTGAATACTTTGAACACAATCCTCCATCCAAGGTACCGCAATCTACAATTGACAATAAAAAGCAAGCGGTGGCTGAGAAAGATCTCATGGTTACTGAACATGGCCAACGAATGAGTTTGAAGTGACGCAATTATAGTTTTATTAATTCGATTATTTATATGGCTTCCGATGTGCGGTACATGTGTACGGAACAATGGTTAAACTATTTGTCAATGTTTATCTGGCTCGGTTCAGTCCGGAAATCAAATTACCACTGCCATCGGTATTTGTGCAAACATGGTTATGTACTTGTGCAATCTTCCATCGGCCATTACCGTGGACCGGGTCACAGGGCCCTCGAATTGAGTTACGCGTATCATAACCGGCAATATCGGAGGGGGTTGACCATTAGCCGGACGAGATTGGACGTGAAACTCGATTATCCGTGCAGCCGGATGAAGCCATTAAGCTGCGGAGGAGCGGGGCCGGGGGCGTAGCGCCACTCGGGTGGCGTAGGCACTTGTTGCTGAGGCCAATCGATACTGCGCTCTGCGCCACACCAGCTGCTGCTGAGGTGACCGAACTCGGTAGCACGTGGTGCAGTCGTCGCTCTGTAATAATAATAAGCTCACCAGGTGCGGCTACTATAGCTACAGGATGTCCCAATTCGATAAAAAAATAATACAGCTCAAGTAGAAGCCTAAACTCGAGCGAAAGCCAACAATCAAGTATTAGGTGTAGTAAAAAGTCATGTCGTATTTTCAAAGGGTAGTTTTAGAATCAGCTATTTTTAGTCCTTTAACGAGTCAAGACGTGTTATTTTATTGTGTGCTTATTCGAGACAAGTCTCGGCCTGTGTTCAATACAAAAAAAAAATTTACTCGACCCTGTCGTAATGGTCGAATCTGTTCCTTTAGAAGACCATTTGCAAAACTGCATACTCTTTCAGTGTCATTTCAAGAAAAACGCAACTATCGCTATAATTAATATTTGCAACATTTATGGAGACGTATTAAATGTCAGAAATAGTCAACGCTGGTACAAAAAATTAAAATCCGGAAATTTTGACTAAAGATGAGCCTCGAAGAGGACACCCACCCCTGTACAGTAAACAAAGACGTCATAAAATTTGAAATAAAAAAAACCCAACTTTAACCATTAAAGAACTGTCAAATATAACCGGCACAAAGTGG
>JAGXCT010036102.1:34210-48577 GCA_022495035.1 Philopotamus ludificatus | reverse complement strand
TTCCAAACAGAAAGTGAAGTGAAATCGGCCATTTCTATTTTTTTTAATTCCAAGTTAGCAGAATTTTTCGAGAAAGGTATTATTTTTTGTAAAAATAAATCAATAAATGTATAAAAAATGAATTTGAATTTTGCTGCACCTAATATATACATGACTGCAGTCCTTAGAATACGTTAAGGACTCATATCATTGCAAATATCATCTATAGACAAAAAGTTCGTGCACTTAGTTCAACTTCCGTACGCAATCAAATTACTCTCCACGAGACAGAATTATTCAGTACAATGCTTTTTCCATTGTTGTAACTTTCACTTTGCATAATCGTTTTAACTTAGCGCTTGAAAAAAAGTCGCAGGAGACTAATTCCAGGGAATAGGGAGCGTGGTCCGCGATAATATCCACGTTTATAAGGAAAAAAAATATTTATAATAAAAGTAAGGTGTGAAGGTGGGTAGAATATAATAATAATAATTATTTCAGTGATAATGCGAAAGTCTAACATCTCCATAACACTTCAAATGTTTGTACTTGTTAAACATCTCGCTAAATTTAATTAACTTAACTCTTCTTCCACGGCGCTACATTCTAGAATGGAAATTGGCATTTCCACGAGTATTCTTCAAAGCAGGCTGTCTATTTTTTTTTTAGACTAGATGTCCTTTTTAATTAGCTTGTTACTTAAATCTTTATTATTGCGATAAGATCGTCTTAGACTTATGGAGTGGATTGAAGAATTTTATATCTCGGATTTCTACATACGAGTAACGGAAATTGTAAGCTAGAAATAATAAGGAGAATAGAGATGACTAAAAATGACATGTCAAAGCTTTCGATAATTTAAAAAAACATCAGATATTCTTATTTTTTACTTAGGACGTGGAAATCGTAAGGACGTTCGTCTTGAAAGGTACAAGGGCGCAGAGGAAAGGCCATGGCGCCTATCCGGTAAAGCGACCAAGTGAAGACCGGAGATGCAGAATACACAGGATCTTGAAGAAAGACACAAAATCAAGAAGATTCGGGACAAGAATTGGCATTATCCTCAGACATGAGGGTCTAGATCCTCAGACGGACGTTTTTACGTTGACAGAAAAATATGAGTGCACGAACTTTTTGTGTACGCTTCGTATAACCTAACATTGCCATCTAAATAGTCTACAACACTATAAAAGATGTATTTTTTATAAATAAAATGTTTAAATCACTCATTCTAATAAAAAAGAATAGGTAAAGCGGATAGTAATGTCATTTTTTTTTTGCCTCACTTTAAAATCGGCTAGCGACCCTTGAGTTAACACGTCTTTATTGGTATCATTTTGAAGCTCTGCTAGTATTTTTTTGACCCATGTAAAAAATACAATAACCAGAGTTAGACAATATAAATATTTGTAGTATTTTATGCTATTTTTATTTAATTATGAATTAAAATAAGTTAAACCTACTCAGACCATCTGTGATATGTATGTAGACAGTTTGGTACATGAAAGGACAAACTCAAGTGGATGAAAAGACAGACTAAAATCAGGGAGATCTCTTAAAATCGATAGAGTTCGATCTGACCAAAGCAAATAAGGAATTATCACAAGATGTCAGTTGTCTTTAGTCAATAAAGAAGTCAGTTGTCTATAGTCAAGAAGAATTATTGTCATTAGTGTCCATAGCAATACTGATCTGTGCTTAGAAGGATGTTTATTGGGGATAAGAAGTGGGTCCTTTACGCTAAATCCAACGAGAAAAAAATAAAGTCGTTCATCGAATCAGGTTCTTGTGTCTACCCCAGGACTATCATTAACCGATAAAGGTACTCCTTTTGTATTTTTTGGGATATTTTTGAAATAATTCACAATAAACTAATATTATTAAAATATACACTACTAAAAAATATTAGTTTTAAGCAAGAATTACCGAGGATAGAATAAAAGAGCCAGATTTAGAAGTAATGCAACATCAACTATATTTATCTACCGAACATTTGCTTATAGATAAGTATTTAAATAAAAAAAGCCATTTCTTTTCACTTTAATTAATATATTTCATAGTATTTTTTTTATATTATATAATTAATGAAATCTTTAAGTTTTCAACAATAGAATTAATACTTAGTATTATTGATTATTTTATTCGCAGTATCCAAAGATTAATAATGACATAGATATGGATATTTATCAAGATGACCCGTAACGGATTCCGGGAAAATTTAATACATTTTAAGTTATAACCCTACCAAGTTTCAGATAAATTGCTCTATTAATTTAAGACATATAATTTTAACGTGTACCACAATAGATACTAAGATTAACTTGACGAATTACAAATAAGATTTTTTAGGATATAGATGAAAATTAGATTCAGAGAATCTGCAAATCGATTTTTTTTAAATATTTAAACAACTATATCTCTATTCAAACTTAAGTAGTCATATTATATATATTTTATTTGAATCTGTTTTATTAAATGTACGTACTTGTTTGTAAAATGTAGTCAATAGCCAGGCCAACATTAGGGTTTTTCCCTGGGGCAGACCTATTTTCATTACCCAGATTCGTTAGTCTAAGTGGATTGAATCAAAACATCATGAATGCAATGCGATGTAATGAAAATTAAATTCAAATTAATAGCCCGACCGGCTATATAATTAATTTTTCATAAATTTATTTCCTACGTATATTGCTACGCGGCCATTTTGAACACAACAACAACAGGGTGATCGTTAACAGTTTTACGCATTAGGGGGAATAATTAAAGAAAGTCGGGTGCGGCAATAATGAACACTAATGGCGATTCATTAACCGCTGAAATTAATATGAAAAAAAAAATATGTAAATACAAAGAAACTGAAAAAAGCTTGCATGTTAGCGGCATTGTCGCAGAAAATTCGTATGTAAGTTATGTAAACCAATAAAGCGTTGAGTACCTGTTGATGAATTATGGCATATGGACCCGTGAACTATAGGGTGGCGTGCCACGTCACTATCGCAGTCGTAAAACGTTGGACGGTATTTTATTTTAGCACGTTGTTGCAACGTGCCAAATACCATAATTTCATATAAATTAAATTCTAATTTTAAATATTTGTTTGTAGAATTTTCATCTTAAAGAAAAGCACCGCCATATTTATGACGAGAGTTTTAATTGCATGAATTAATTATCTGACAAAGGGCAAAGTTTAAATGTAGAAAAAGTCAAAACTCCGACTGTTGTTGAATGAAATTAATGCTCCGAGCATTATTTTTTTAGCATTAAATAATTGTTAATTATAACTAATGCGATTGTGATATAAAAACATTGCTAAAAATATATTAATTTCATAAAAAAATCAAATGTAATTAAATTAACAGATAATAACATAATATATATGCTAGAATAATTATAAAATCTCAAATAAAAGATCAACGAAATGGCGATATTTAACATCAAATATATCTACATAGTCAGCCAAGTGGTTGAGCTGAGTAATAGCTCTGGTTACCGGAGAGTAGCCGAGAGCACCTCTTCTCACATTTGGCCGAAGAAAAAACAGACGCGAAAGAGCTTGATTGTAGTGAGGTGCGCCCTTAAGGGCAACTTGCACAGTACAAGGGGGCTATTCTGCGCCAACCAAAAGCTTAAAAAAATGCTTTGCCAAGGCGATCGATCTTCTTTTCGTGATGTGATGGGGTATAAACTTGGGTAGAATCCAAACTCCCTCATCTAAAGATATCTTAGAAATTTCTTCTGGATTTTCTCTAATCTAAGGGAATTCGAGGCGTCATAAGGTGCCCATATAATGGAACCTAATTCGAGCAAGCTCCAAACCAATGCATCGTATAGCACTTGTATGACTAAGGTGCTACGTATGTGATGAGAATTTCTCTAGACGAAGTCCAACATTCTTGATGATCTCATACACACGTCCGATACATGTAAACTAAATGTTAACTTTGAATCAAACAAAATACCCAGATCTTTAACAGTCGATTGCTTAGGAAGAGTTATGTTCCCAAGTTTTAATTAAAGATGATGGGCTCTTTTGATCTAGAAAATATCATTGTTTGACACTTTTCAATACTTAATGGAAGACTATTTAATATTGTCCAGCTGCAACGAAAGGGCTTCTTTCACTGAAGTAATAGATCAAAGTATTTTTAAATCATCTGTGAAAAGTGAAAATTTACATCGAAGGACCCAATGAATATCATTTATAAATAAAATAAATAATAAAGGACCTAAATTTGACCTCTGCGAAATACCGGAAGGTGTATTGTAAGCATACAATGTTTGGGAGTCGTATGTCACATTGTTTCCTCTCTGTAAGGTAATTCAAGAAGAAACGTAGGAGGTTATCCGAGAACCCAAAACTATCTGGTTTCAAAATGAGTCTGGCATGATCGTCTTTATCGAACGCTTTTTCAAAGCTATTATAGATAATGTCGATTTAGACGCCCTTATCCAGTGACTTAGACATAACATTTGAAAAACCTGTGATAATTCTACACTCAATATTATGTTAGATATGTATTTATGCAAAATCATTTCGAACAACTTGGCAGATCCGGATAGAACAGGATAATTGATAATATTCGATTTATCTCCTTTTTTAAATATGGAAGTAGCTTTCGAATGTTTCCAAAAGTCTGGAAATTAGATATTAATGGAGACGTCTTGAAACTGCAAAAGTGCTTTAGATGGTTTAAAAACTCAAAAGTGGTGATAGGGAGTTAAAGGACAAACCAAAAATAGGAAGATCCCTCAAAATCGACGATGGCGCCTTTAATTCATTGGTGGAAGCTGACCCGCGTAAAACAGTGAAGGAATTGTCATATGACCTTAGATGTCCAATAACAACTGTGCAAGATTATTAGAAAAGGTTGGAAAAATAAACAGGCAAAGAATTTGGATACCGCACGATCTCTCCCCAACGGATTTGGAGCAACGCGTAACAATATGTGCAACTTTATTGTCCAGACACGAAACAGATCCATTTTTCAGAAGAATCATTACTGGGGATGAGAAATGGGTCCTAAATAGTAATGCCAGACGAAAAAAGCAATGATTATCTCCAAAACAGGTACATATTCCTACTCCTCGGCCAACATTATCATTGAAAATGTTTTGTTATGTGTTTGCTGGGATATTTCAGACATAATTCATTATGAATTATTAAAGCCTGTTCAGACAGTTACGAAAGAGTTATACTATGTCCAATTAGAAAGATTAAAAGTGGAGTTACTAATAAAACGATCTGTTCTGATTAACAACAACATGAAAATTTTACAGCATGAAAATGCAAGACTTCAGCAGAAAAAATCAGAGATCTAGATTTAGAACTTCTGCCACATCCAACGTATTCAACTGATATAGCACCTTCCGACTATCATTTATTTAAATCAATGGAACATTGCAAATGTTGAACAAGTGAAATATCATCTGGATTCATATTTTAACAGTAAACCGCCAGAGTTTTACGAATATGGAATTAAAAAGTTGCTTATGTTATGAAGAAAGATCATAGACAATGAGGGAAATTATATAACAGAGTAATATTATGTGGTATTTCTGAAATATTTGTTGCAGTAAGGAATAATCATTTCTTTCCGTTTACCTAAATATATCATATGTATAATATTTTGCTGTTTATTGCTGTAGCATAGTATCTAAACAATGTTATTTGTGTTTAAAATATATATTTAAATTCCATGGTTGGTCATTAACGACCACACGATAAATATTGGTGGTGCATCTGGTGCACGGTGTAAACTTTTATATTGCACTAGTTTTCTTCACATATGATACAAAAGGTTTTGTTTGTTTGCTTTTCTCGTGTATGGCCGTTAGTAGAGCTACGTGCACACGTTGGCATTTTTATTTATTATACGGCTGTAGGAAAAAAAATGGAATTTCCCAAGAATGTTTTGTAAAAATAGGTAAAATGAGCTTTTAATATAAATATTTGGAAAAAGAAATGAAAATTATTTTAATATGATAAAAAAGCATTGCGTACATTTCAGATTCTATTATAATATTATATAATGTGAAATTTATTATTTTAACAATGAAAGGTGAGATAGCCACTTCCGTATGACAGTTTTCCGGAACCGTCTACCGCGATAACGTGAAAATCTTTTTTTGCGCTTTGTTTTTAATGGCAAATCGTATTTTTTTTTGTTGAAAATTAATAAAAATATATATTCAGATCGTATGATTTTATACATAAAATATGCTAATTTTCACGTTTTAATGATATTCAGTAATAAATGATTAAAAGCTGATCTATCTCAAATAGATTTATTAATAATATATAATATATATTGCATCTTAAGTGAACTGATTTATAAAGCGAGCATTAATAAATGAATCAACTGCTGAAAATGTGGGAGGAAAATTCATTAAGCATAGTTCTTAGCGAATGGAAATTCGCAGTATTGAAAACAGATCAAATAAGCTTTACTTTAACCCTAGACGATCTGAAGGCTCGTCATGAATTTATATTCAATAGCTTAAGAGCTAAAAATGGTCTATCTTTGTTTAATAGACGAATCAATATTTAAAAACAAATAAAACGTAAAAAACTGTAACACGATATCAATATTATTTAATAAAAAAATACATAGGGAACTAAAACTTTAGAATACTTTTCAAAATAAATTTTCCAGAATTTATGCGTTAAGCTAATTTTAATGTTTTATTTTCAGCATATTGATATGTAATCAATCATCTTGTTTTTACAGATCAGACAATACCGGAGAAAAATCCGGGGTCTCTCGGGGACTTTAAGCATCTCAACACAAGATATTGATGAATATTTAATCAACTTGTTTTAAAAATAGATTATTCTAAGCATAAAAATAGTTATTCATGATATACTTGGATATTTTGGATTTATTCACTAATCAATACGACGCGTTAATGACAACGCTCTCGACGATGTCTCACCGCAGACTGAGCTCTCACAGTACGTGTCAATCGCATGTTTCACTCGCACTCGGCACATCGTACCGGTTGCGAGCAAGAAAATATATTGGGCCTGTTTATTAGAAAATTGTGACATGTAGGATTTATATTAAAAGACTTATTCGAGAAAAATCAGGGATTCCCAATAGATATAAGGTTTGAAACTTTACCATTATCAATAAATACAATTATAATATAATTCTAGTATTAAATTCAATATATTACAACATTTTTTAATTTTATTATTGGGTTTAAATTAATAAATTTAAATAAATATAGATGAAAAATATACCTTAACCTATGTTTATTTAAAATTTCATAATTCCAGCTCAAATAGAAAAAATATTACAGATTTTTGGCGACGGATTCTTGAATGTGAAACGTCTCGAAAATAATAAAAAAAATATTAAATCCGTAAATTTTATATAGGAATACCTTTCTTAAAATATTGCGAAAGAAAGCGTAATATTAAATGGCGATATAATAATTATACTCTCACGAAACCTAATAAATAATTTATTATTTCATGCATTTTCGTTGCACCTAATAACAAAAGCTTGCTTTCAGCCCTCGCTTTAATAACCTCTCTTTTAGTATTCAGCAAAAAATAAGCTCCATTTTCCATGAAAAACTACATACAACGTTAAATTAGCAGTGATATTAAAATGATATTTGCATGAGTAATAAAATAATTTAAATATTAAAACACATCTCAAACTGTTTCAGTTTATTGTGCGAAATTTCAGCGTGTAATTAATTATCACCTGCGTCTTTTTGGTACTGAAAGCGTCTGTATAATTTTAGTCACGTGTGACGAATCACTCAAGAAAATTAACAGGACACACGTTTGTGTATTTTCAGCCGTGGGACTTTATGCTCGTGTAAAAGTGGAACAAATTTTGTTGAAATCCCCAAAGGATATGGGCCAGCAATTTGTAGAGGCTGATGAAAAGGTGAAGGGTGAATGGTGAATGGATGTACTGGGGCCATAGAAGTAGCGAATAAAAACATTTGGCGCAGTGTATAAATATTAACAAACGACTCGATGACAATTCACGAAAAAATAAATAAAAACACGTGATAAATCATTATAATGTTTCAGACGCATATTTACAAAATATTATATTGAAAACGCTTATCGTTGACCGCAATGATCGAGAATATTTCGTGCGGATTTTATCTATATATTTTTCGTTTATTATTTTTCCATTGTTTGGCACAAATATTTGAAATTACTATTGGAAAATAAAACGAATTTCAAGATAACTGATATCAAACAAGTCTGGCAATTGAAGCCGATCGAAAAATTCCAATATACAGACGAGATAAGAGCGCAGCTCGATGGGATGGGGGGTAATAAAAAAAATGCTGCTCCATGTTTCTTTAAAGAATATTCCACGAATTTCTCCGTATCCATCAATACGTTAATACATTTGACACGACACTATGCGATTACATAATCATGAGGCAGAAAGATACTTCGCGGGAGAGCAGACAGAATTTTCTTCAGGATGTTGTGGAAAATTTTAAATATTCATCACTTTTCGACACTGTAAAAGTCGGCCGTCATAAATAGAGCATGCTGTAAGGCATAAACCGTGTAAAACAGGAGTAGTAAACCTTTTATATATATTAAAAATAAATCAGAATTCAATATAATTAAAAATACGTATTTTTAGCATCCATTTTTGAAAAATATGGCGTCTTGATGCTTTAATTGATCGTTTTGTATCGTTTAACTTTTTCTTAGTCATATATTTAAAGTTAAAAGGTTATTATAATCATAATTTACTATAAAATATACAAATTTTTTGTAGAAAGCATTTACAAAATACGAAAATACACAAGAATTCGATTTAAATTAATTTTAAAATGTATTAAAACACATTTTGCTTTAAAATAATATAAATATAATCATTACCCAACTACTGTGCTAACGGTAATATTAGGTCGAGTCATAAGTAACTTCTGATTATTCATCTTACTTTTATTTTGCTTTAAAAATTACCAAGTTATATTAATCAATTAAATATACTCTTCTTCCATCTTATTAGCAACTTATCGATCCTTTCCTCATAAAATTTGTTGGGTTTGGACTGAAAGAAAGTATCGAGGGCCTGATTGACTTGTTCATCATTAATAAAAAGTTTTTCTATTAAAAAAAATCTATAAGGAACAGAAAAGGTGGTAGTCCATAGGAGCAAGGTCTGAGGAGTAGGGTGGATGTGGAAAAACAGACCAGTTGAGCTCCAGATTTTTTTCGGGTAGGTGTGGTTGATCCTTATCCATTGTCTTTTGCGGACAATATTTTCATAGGTGATCCATTTTTCATCGTCTGTTATTTTCATGTCCATTAAAGGTTCGATTTGAATGATTTGAATGACTGACATGCCATTTATATATCTAGTGAAAAAATCCCCTTGTCGGGTGACTCACTGCGAGTAAATCCAAGCACTAGAAACTGTCTCGGAACACCTGGATCGGAATTTATTTATGACTCATTTCTGAAGATTCTTTGTAAAATTTGACAGCATTAACAAATTTTACATGTTTAATTTTTGTGGCAAGTAATAGCTGAGAAATATCTACTTTTACTTCACTTTTAATATTAGATAATAAATTATGAACATAATGTGAATATTCATTTAAACATTGGGTCGTAGATATTGTTGAAAATTGTTGTTTTGGAAATTGCATCTACATCCAGCTACAGATGGATTAAAGAGTAAGTTTAATGTGTTGTAAAAAAGATTTCTATCATTTATATATAAATGAGTTGGAGTTTTGATAAACTTTCACCAGATGACGCCTTAAACTCGTTTATAAGATCATTTTTATTTTCTTCATCGATTCCAAAAACTTTTGGGTTTTGATGGGGGAAATGCCACGTATATTGTAATTTAGATAATCTTTTATCCCCATAATTTTATCCCACAATAAATAGGAAAAGGGATACGAACATCCTTCTAATTTACAAATTAAAGAAATACATTTATCACAGATTTTAATGATATATTTACATTGAACTTTTAAATCTATTAACTAGAATTATCTTTTCTGAATGCAAAAATGCAATGCAAATGCAGGCGAAACTTATACCTAAACCCGCATCTTTTTATCGATCTTGCGATTTTGCGCGGCTCTGTAAAAAAGTGCTTAATATTTTTTTTCCTATTAGAGATAATTTGGTCAAAAAAGAAGTATTATACGTATAGTATACTTATATTCAAACTGTGAAAATGATGATTTATTGTATTTTAGACGATAAAAAACAAATAGATATCTTTATGTAGTATGTAGGCAATTTTAGCTTTGTAATAAAGGATGCGACGGGTTGTACCACATAAATATTCCAAAAAAGTTATTTTGTTGAATAGATAAACAAAAACCTAAATTCATTACAGTCGATGTGTAAGTACTGGAAAGTTTTCGATCCAAATAATCTATTATTTCAAGGACAGTATTTAACCATAATTAAATACATATGTCATATATTTTACAAAGGGCATGCAGAGCAATGAATGAAACTGTGTGCAGTCGTAAAACTTTAAAATAAAGCCTTTTGTAGCGCATTAGATAACACGTTTCATGTGAAACCGTGTTAGTGCGGGACCGGGTGTTTACCGTTTACGAAAATTTCCGCACTAACGCGGGACCGGGTCCTTGAGTGTTAAATATATTCTCCATCAAACTAATTTTGTGAGCTCAGCATTAAAAATGTAGCATTTTATTGCCAATTGAGACTTTTATAACAGTCATATATCGAGATGAAGCTGATTCCTCAGTTTCCTAAGTTTTCTCAGGTAAAATTACTAGATTCTATAAGATTCTTTAAGCGATTGAAATAGTTTATTGACGAGTATTAATTGTGGAAGGCATTGAAGCTCTATTCTTATCACTCTTATCAG
Organism: Philopotamus ludificatus; assembly: GCA_022495035.1. NCBI lineage: Eukaryota > Metazoa > Arthropoda > Insecta > Trichoptera > Philopotamidae > Philopotamus > Philopotamus ludificatus. The sequence continues at coordinate 37,739 of JAGXCT010036102.1, read as the reverse complement.
CCGTAGCTCTATCATCATCATCATCATTTGCCGGTCACAAGGCTCTCACTCGCTGAGGGCATGGACCTTACCAAACTCTCGCATGGTAGTCGAGGCAAAGGAACCTGAGTCTCACACGTGACGTGAGGGCTCCCCTTTCGTGTCCATACCTGGGGGACCCGAGCCGTCTTGGTATGCGGTTTTTTGTAAAGATATTGAAGCTTTATTCTTATCATTCGTATCAGCTATAGCTCTATCATTAATATTTATATTTACTCGATCCATATTTGTTGAGACTATCCATTTTAAACATTTTAATATTTAATAGACGTTATAATATGTAAAATATAATATTTTTTTAAATGAAGAGAGCAAATCTGAACGCGTTTATGTCAAAAACATAGATCATAGATCACTGACAATGAAATGATCATATAGTTCGATAAGACTTATTTCGAATTTATCGCAAAAAGCGATAATCACGTATCTCTTAATATAATGCATTTGATGTGTACTTGGAATTAATTCGAGAAATTAATATGCCATTAATTAGAATTTGTTTTCTCATTGTCACAATTTGAGTTTGAGAAGACGGAGCCTGTCTGCAAATTGAACGAATTATTGAAGATTTATGAGCGGGCTTAAACCTCATCCTCTACCCAGTCTAGACGCGGTCCTCCAAGACTTCGATTACTTATTAAATTTGTCAAAAATATTAAAAAAAAATTAGCATCACTTTCGAGACACTTATATTTTTTTAAATAAACGTTCTGAAAGCTCTATGCACGTGCTTGACGTGAAAGAAATCTTCTCAAAGCTCTACTCGATCTTTGTTAGAGTTATACATTATTCTCTTTAACGAGTCGCATATCAATTCGTATCGAGCAGGGATTGCAGAATTTTTTCAATTAATTAATATAAAATTAAATTGTGTCGCTATTTAATTAATCCAGTTGGTCACCCTGGCGAGCTTCCTTCCGCAGTATATTCATCAGTTCGTTGGCAAAGGAAACCGTGTCTTATCTCAATCCAAGCTATACATAAGACCTTCTGGCACGGTCGTACATACGTACCTGGCTCTGGAGACAACCCAATATTGCTCTAAGGGTTAATTAAGAAAATAGGGCGGAGTGGCGATCGATAGTGGTGTACAAGGGGTCTAAACAATAATGAGGTCACCCTTATGAATAATTGAAAAAAATCAGGGACGCATGTGACCGAGTTGATTATACAGTCATTGCTCGAAATCGTACGCAATCAATAAAGTCCTGGCGCTAGCATCCTTATCGCAGATTGTATTCGTTATCAGCTCACGATTAATATGTATGCCTCGTGCATATTGTATCGATATCAGTTTTGTGTACACAACAAAAAAATGATTTGATTTTGTATATTCCTTTGTTTCCAAAATTGGATATGCAGGCCGGTTTTCAGGTAATCTCTCTGACCACAAATCATAGATCAACAACGACCTGAATAGGACAGCGCATACAATGAACGCTTTGAATAATGTTTGAATTGTTAAAGCATCAGATTAGTTTTATGCATAGAAGCCGGTATGATCAATACGTCCAATTATGACTCAATTAAATTAATTGGGAGATTACTGGTAATATTTTGGGTCCACACACGATAATTGGGCTATTTGCCGAATTCATATTCTATAAGGTTTCAAAAGAATAAATACGAAATTTTCGTTAATAAAATCAATAATTATTTTGTGCCCTTAAAATTAATACCTATTTGATATATGATACACTTGTGCCAGAACTTTTATATTGTTTTTAAGGAGCATAATTTAGCATAATGGTGTTGTTATGTTCATTTTTAATTTTTCCACAACTAAAAACTATCCTTAATGAGAATTAATTTAAACTGTTTTAATGAATATGTGAGGCTGTAGAAAAAGATTTCATTATTCAAAAAAATACCATCTATTGTGCAATTGGCCATTTTCTAAATATTAGAGGGATCTAAAATAAATCGCGCTACATATTATTAAAAAACATAATTTTCATCATGATTAGAAACTGTTTCCCATCTTCATTGTAGTTTTTCAACTCAGACTTCTAAACTTTTAAGTGAAATACTCTTTCAAGGGATTTTCGACTAAAATTTTTCCTTAGAATGTTCTTTATAAATCTTAATGATTCATATAAAATACTTCCTTTATGTCCCAATAAGTGCTGTTCTCGGACTTTTCTTCATCATCAAATTTAAGAGGTTGCCTCTAAATTCAGGTGCTTTTTTTAAATTATAAATCTAAACTGAAATCGACGTGCTGTCAAGACTTCATCATAAATTTATTTATTAGCTTTAGTGGCTTTTTTTAGCTCGCATTTAAGCCCAGGTCAAAAAAAAGGAGAATAAAATATCTGATGTGTTTTTCGTCAATTACTAATTTTGACATTTATTACTTATGATTAATGCTCAACAATATTTCTAAGTAAAAAAAAGTGTATGGACACAAATTGCATTCGAACATTGGATTATAAAATACGCGATTTCTTTTGGGTCTCCCTAATATAAGGTTTTGCGAATAGTAATGATATTTTTTGTTGCCTCACTCTGAAACCAGTTTGTCAACGGTTACCGTTGAGTTACTACGTCACGATTAGTATAGTTTTGAAGCTTTGTTAGTAAGCTTTAGAATAATATTTAGAGATGGAAGACATTACCAGGTAAAGATTAAGCTATTCTTGACATTACTATAATCCTCGACAGTACTATAATTTAAAAAAAATGGTATATAGTTTCCAGAGTAGTTAAAAAGAGTGAAAGAACAAACATTCAACTCAAGAAACCTTCTAAATTTGGTGATGTCATTTTGAATTCGTTGTTAGATTCCGATTCACAAGACCTCGCTTTTCTATGGAAAACAGTGAAGGAAAATTTTAAAAGCTACGAAAAAAATAGACAATAGATAAAAAATAGTGTTTAACCCTGTGCCATCATTGGCTGATAAAGGTTCTTCTTTTGTATTTGGTGAGATGTTTAGGGAATAATTTACTATGAATTATTAAAACCTGGTGAGACAGTTACACCAGAGGTGAATTGTGCCCAATTATTAAGATGTACTACTTAAAAAACGATCGTTTTAAGAAACAATTAAAGATAGAACCCTAGAATGATAATGGAAGTCCACACGTAAGAAATTCCCAAAACAAAATAAGAGATCTAGATTTAAAGGATTTGCAATATTCACCATATTTACCTAATGTTTTTTCGAGATAAAATACTAATGTAAAACAAATCCAAGATCATTAGCGGTGGTATTTAAAGGGATAACTGCCAGAATTTATAAAAAAGAGGTATTACAAAAAATTACCTACTCTGTGGAGAAAAAATATTATATAGAGTTTGTTTAAATAAACCTTTTATCGCAATTAAAAATATTGCAAATATTTAACAAAATAATATTGTACAGTTTTAGTTAAAATAAACATTTATTTTCACTTCTCCTTATATTTGTATTAAGACTTTATGAGTCGCAAGGTTTTACATTAAACCTAGCCTGGGGGCCGCATGGTTTCATGTGATGATAATCCAA
>JAGXCT010036102.1:606-34105 GCA_022495035.1 Philopotamus ludificatus | reverse complement strand
CATAACGCTTGGCTACAAAATCACGCCAAAAGGCGTGAACGGTTCATAAAGTGTTCATACTAACAAAATATCATAGAGAATCCTTTTTAAATTTATTATAATAACGAAAAATAATATATTTCGTATTAATATAATTCATTTAAATTAAAAAAAAAATTGAAACGTTTAAGAAATAAAAATATTTATTGTTTGATTGAGGTTACAAGTTTTAAATAGAAAATTACAATTATTTTAATACTCTCCTAATTCACTCTAGAGATATATAAATTTAAAGTTATAATCGATTCTATTCTATCAAATAATTCATGCAAAATGCTATCACAATTAAAAAAAAATGTATTACAACTGTAAAATAATGAAAGAATTAATTTGTAATATAAAACCCAAGAAAACTTTAATAAAATCCGAACTAAAAAAATGTACCCCTAGAAAAATTTGTACATCTGGTCTCTAGCGGATATCTCACCATTATCTCAGCACGAGTATGCCCAAGGAAAACTCTAACCTGTTGATCAATGTCTAGTCTCGATACTTTCGCTCCTCTTCTTTTTTTCTACCCCTCTCTAAAGAAGTCTTTCCCATGATAAAAAAAATGCTATTACGCGACAGGGTTAATTGTGACTCGTTATAAGCAGATAGCGCCTAGAGAACAGGAAAACGAATACCGAGGAAAATCCCCTCCCACTTGCCTGGACACTTGTCGTGAGGGTAAAATCTGATACCAAGAGGGTAGAAGATACACATCGAAAGCCAGTAATACCCAAGAGAGGGAAACTCTTTATAAAAAACCGCATACCAAGACGGTTTGGGTCCTCGCGGTCCGGACTCAAAAGAGTAGCCCTCACGTCACGTGTGGGACTCAGGTTACTTTGGCCTCGACTGCCATCTGAGAGTCTGGCAAGGCCCATATGATTTTGGTATGTCTGTAGAATGTCGTCCTTTCAATTATTTTTTTTATTCCCAAGAAACGGTAATAATTACAGAATAGCAAAAAAAATCGTTCATCATCAATCGACATTTTCCGTGAAAGTAAAATAAAGTGAGCATCCAATATGGCTCATAACGTCCAGATTCGTCAACAAAAATGTTTACCGACACAACAGAAAATAATTGTAACAATTGAACGAGAAATTTCGCATATATTTTGATCAGGCCTTTTATGTTTTTATCGCAATGAAAACATTTGAGGACGTCTGACTCGGTTCTCACAATAAAAAATAAATGTGAGCAAATGGAAAATTTTAACAATGAAATAAATAAACGGCTCGTTAAATATAACGAGCGGCCATAAAGAATACAGGGTGGTTTAATTTATACATTTTAACTTTTAATGCGAAACATGCGAAAAAATATTATATATAAAATATAATACCGCGATGAATTATTGAAAAATAATTGAAACGTTGTAATGAGAAAATGGAATAAATGAAATACGCGAGAATTTTCTATATTTGAATTTAAACGTGCAACAATAACATGCGAGCATATATTTTATAATGCTGGGGTTTTTATTATTTTTTTAAGGTGTCTGCGATTACAATGAAAATCTCATATATTTTATATGAGCGTAATATAAAAATCATGGACATAAATAGGACGAGATAGAGATCGTGCATTTTTTAATCGATGTTTAAGCCTTTTTCAGTAATCTGGCTTAACATTATGTCTGTGTAATAAACTTTATTTTATTGTAAAGTATGAGATGTCGAGCTTCTAAGCTAACAAAGACACATCAAACGGTGTAGATGTTTTTTTTTTTATAAAATCGTTAACAAGTTTACAAAAGCTTTAACGTACATATAAATTTTTATTACAAAGATTGAAAGCTGAGTGTTGATTCATAGTACAGATACATTTAAATCGCAACTATTTCAACAGTTTTAAAATACTGAAACGACCAGATTACTATTGATATACGTCATTTCTCAGTAGTTCAGCCAATCGATCATCAAATTCTTTTTAAATATATTTCCAAGGATTGAGTCTTCGAATCTCATCTTTAAGCATCTTAGCATAAAAAATAAAGTATCAATGTCTACAACGCGAGGGAATAAGAGAAACATTTTTTTAAAATCAAGATATATTTTTAAAAAGAATGGATTTCAGAAAAAATAGTATTAATTATTTAAAAATAAAACTGAATAATAGATACTGATATTGGTATTTAAATTGGTCATAAACGTATGAAATGATTTGTTCAGCTTGACTAGATCGGGATTTATCTTATGTATTATTTACAGAAAATGCAGTATGCATTATTGTTTATACAATAGCTTCTGTTTATGAACCTGTCATTTGCATTAAACGCTCTGACGTGGACGCAACTTTTATATCATTTTAAATAACATCTATAAAAAAAATTAAGTTTTTTCTTTACGATATTATAATGATAACTCTCATCTATCATGTTCTGTTTTAAAATTTAGGATACGAAAAACTAATTCGAACAAAAAGGTACGTTTCTCGAAAGCTTTGCAAATACGGTGATACAAGTATACAAAAAAAATCCTTCACTTTAATTCTTTTAGACCAGTGGTTTTTAACCTGGGTTCGATCGAACCCCAGGGGTTTGGTGAGTCAGTCTCCCGGGTTCGGCGGAGGTCAAAATACACACCCGACTTATTGTAGTAAACGCGCATATAAAACTGGTGGGGTTTAGTACCTCCAACAAGGTTAAGAACCACTGTTTTAGACGAAACAAGAGACAATTTTTTATATTTATTCCAATTTTCAGTATTTTTGAGTAATTGTAAATAGTGGAATTAGTTTTTCCTACGTCAACAACTTTTTGTCCGATGTTTATACAATAATTCCCATTATTCTTGAAGAAAAATCAAGATGGATTACATATTTTTCTTTTTTTTTATACATTTAAGATTATCAGCGTTTAACAGCCGTGACAGCTAATTGGTTAAATCCGAGATTTTCAGCTGGATCCGCGAAATTTAATTGGGAGTCCAAATTATCAGAGCCCATTTAAGCTATATTTATTTATAAGGTGTAGTTTAGAACGGATTATCAGCAGAACTAGCTTAAAAAAAATATTCCCGTGACTTATTCTGCATTAAAGGCTATCATCACAAGAATCATCATTACACCCCGATATCCTGCCATCCCATCACCTCCTAATTACTATTTTCACAATTACTATTACTATTATTTTCATTATTATTATTATTATTATTATTATTATTATTATAGATTATTGTCATTATTATTATTATTGTTTATTATTATATGACTGTTGATTATAAATAAAACCATGTATTCTGTATTCATACGACAAATAAATAAATCACAAGAAAGTTTTTGATAACTTTTTCATCTTCATACCTCGTGGAAAGGAGTTTTAGCGGGGTAATCTAATCAAGAATATTAAAAAGTTTTTTAATTAGATTAAATTCCAAAACTTTCTTGGTTTGGACGAACATATTAGATTGAGGATAACGAAATATTCAATTTTCATTGAAACATAAAAAAATTCTGGCTGCACTGTTGTTTTTTTTAGCCGAGATTGGCAGCTTTGATACAAAGATTTAACTCTTCTGACTGTATGGATTGTTTATATACGATAAGGTCCACTTGAAAATTAAAGGACACCAAGGGGTCCATGAAGAAAAGTAGCTTGGGAACCTATGGCCTATCATATTCAAGGAATCGATGATATTTTTTTCCGTATTAAAACTTCGTTATTAAATTAAAAAAGGATACAACACCCCAATTTTCGTTTCTGCTGTTCTGTTGATTGAATGAAAATGTCAATACCCATTATTTTTTTAGCTTTTCCCAGTTTTTACTAAGTTAAAGCGGGATTTAGTAACGTTAACAGTTTATTAAGAAAAACTATAAATCGATTTAATATTATAGTGCGCGGTTATTTACGATGATCGTTAACTAATTTTACACCTAATATAAAATAGTATTATAGAAAAGCATAAACCACAACTATCGCATCATTTTTTAAGGTAAATGGTAAGAGTGAGAAAAATGTTAAATCAAATATATCATAATTGTTTTGTTAAATATAGATGCGTAGAAGAATATAGCTGAGAGGGTCAATGAAGAAAATATTTCTTCTAAAAAGGGCCGATGTAGGAAAACGGTTGGAAATCATTGCATTAAATGCTTGATTTATTTTTGTTGTAATCTGTATTTAATTTTTTTTAATTTTGTGATTCAATATATTGAGGAGGTGGCTGAAAATAAATATTTGCTAAGGAAACAGTTTCGTGTACATGATTCGTATACCCATGAACGTCATGGGCGCCGCACTAAATGGTTAAATATCAATAAGCGTTGACTTACCCGTTTTGACCAATTTGAAGCTGACTGCATTGTGGTTTTTGAGATGTTCATTGTGGTTGGGATGGGTCAGGTCCCTGAGCACGGCCTCCGTTTGGCCCGAGGCCATCCTGCTCCCCGATCGGCCTTCTGCGGACCGGCGCCGGATGCGGGATAGGAACCCACTTTTCTTTCGGGATGATGGCTCTATATAAATACAAACAAAACGAAAATGAAAACCATGCGAATACATAACGTTAATCATTAGAAAGAAAAACACGTGAATGCTGTTATTATTAGTACGTGCACACAATACGTTGTTTGCGATCGTTAAGTGTTAGAAGCGCCGTATACTTACGCGTCGTTAGGTATGAAACAATCGTGGTTTATTACATGAAATGTGTCTTCGGTATTTGGTTTCGTTATGAGATCGAGGTCGCTGTTTGGTTAGAGTTCAATCTAAAACACTCTGGTGTTAGTGTTGATGTCAAAGAAAAAAATCACTCGAAATAATATAAATTGAAATAAACCTTCGAACGAGGACGATTTGTCAATGTTGGATATCGGTCTCGATTTGCGAGGGCTGCTCTTTCTGTCCGGTCTCGGCGTTGACGGTGCCGAGAAGGACGGGAGCCTGAGGTAATCCTTGTCGGGTGGCGGGGAGGGATCTTCGCTCAGTGGCCATGTGCCGTCCGCCTCTTCATCGGCGTACTCTTCCTCCTCAAGGATTTCGGATGCGGCCTCTTGGTATGTTGGATATCCGTGCGCGGTCTCCGGAGTGACGACGCGCACGTGCTCCGTGAACTGCGGAGTGCTCGACACCTCGAAGAGGGCATCGAAGTTCTGATCGAAGATGTTCTTCTTGGAGAATGCTGGCGTCGACAACGGCACCGGCTGTTCATAGTTGTATATGTTAGGACTGCGTAGGGTTCGGCCAAAGTTGGGATCTTCGGCTTTCTTCAAGCGGAGGAAGCGATGCTTCTTCTCCTTGGGTTTGGGCTCTGGAGACTGCTGGTTAGATCGGCTGAGGGTTACGGACGGGGGTCTGGTGGGGGGAGGGGAGGTGGTCTTTCTGGCGTTCACATCCGGACCGTTGTAGTTGAAGATGTCGCTGCTCCTGGGGGAGTCCGTGGTGGACGCGGGGGGCGTTTCTGGAATGTGGAGCCTCAGCGGGACGCGAGGCTCGGTGAGGTGGTCAAGCGTGGGGCGGGGTCTGACGAGGGGCGCCTGGGTGCCGTAGGTGAGATAGACTACTTCGTCTGCAGGAAATATCACATACATTCCTGGGGAGACGGCATCGCGTCAGCGCGGCCAGCTCGCCTCCTGCACCACTCCTTCTAATTGTCAATAGTCACAACACTGCACAAGGGCGATACGCGACGACGAGGCTCATCACACAGGGGCGACTCGCCCGGGGGTCAATTCATCGCGGGGGGAGATTCGGGTCAGTGGCCAGTGGGCTCCGGAGCGAGCCTCCGGTGCTTGAGCTGGTTCCGGCCGGCTCGCCCATACAAAACCATGATTGTTTCAACGGTTAATTTCGTGAATACTGTGCTAACGACTCGCTGCGAAATCTGTGGAAAACATTATTACAACATTGAATTGCATATCAATTAATACATCGACTAAAAAGCGCAACGACAATTACAACATGACGAGATCGAAAAGAGCCAAACTTATATAAAATAAATAAATATATATATATATATATATACATATTACAGTATTAATCTATCTAACAATGTTATCCTATATTTGCCGGAGTTAACCATTGTTTGAAATGGCCCACAATTAATTAGATAACTCCTAGAAACATTGTGTATCGTTGGTCCACAGAGAGTTGGGCCTACGATTGATGACCTCACCACTTTAATTTATGAATATTACATGAACATAAAGTTTTTTTCATATATTGATAATTAAAATGCCATAACGGACTACGCATTTTAGACATGCATAAATATAATAACACAATATATATATATAATAAAATGAGAAAATTTAAAAATATTGTTGGAATTATTTTATATCGAAAAACTTTTTTTTTAAAAAATAAATCAATAAAATTAAAAATGAGAGTCCTTGGATTCTATTATTGGCGCTCTGAGATTTATTTATTTTGTAACGATACGATAAGAATACAATAAACCCTTCTATAACACTCCCTGCTATATGGCCCCCTCCTAGAAGGTAGATTTTCAATTTGATTGATATTGAAATATAAACCGAGCGCGCAATTATCTAAAAAAATCTAAATAAAAATTAATAATTGTTATTTATTATTTTCAAATACGAAAAAAATAATAAATAAACAATATTCGCTTATGATTTTTCTGGCTCGCATCCGGTACGATGTGCCGAGTGCGAGTGAAACGTCCTATTTACACATGCAGCGTATTATATATTTAAAAATATTAATAGAGACCAAATTATAAAGCATATCATGAAGAACTATTTTTATTCTTAAGATATTAATGAGCAATTCATTAATATTTTGGCTTTAAATTCTTGAGGTCTCTGAGAGATGACGTGGATGTTTTCAAGCCGCCTTTGACGAATTATTTATAACTACAGAATTAAATTAAGAAGCCTTCTTCATAAATCTCAAATGGGTGTTTTTGGTTTCTATAATGCGGATTTTCTACAAGTTGGTCACGATTTCTTCGTTATAGGAGAGCTTACTGTATTTATATATGTGTTTAAAACTTTCTTTCTTTTAAAGATGGCATTTATTTAAATAAGTCCCAGAAGATTCATAAATTAAAATAAAAACCGGATAATTTAATTATTGAAAAATATAATAATTAAATATATGGTATTAACACATTGCCTACGGAGGACGTGGATTCAACGTCAAAAGCGTATTTGTGTATGTCCGGGGCGCGCATAACACACGCTAGCCGACACTACGCGTTAGATCTACTGTAACAACAGTCTTTATTAAATATTTTTTTTGGTCAGATACTTCAGACCTTGAGGAGAATTTCGACAAAAACGGCTAGGCATTCGCAATATTTTAATAGTGTGAATTATTTAAGAATTTATTGATTTATTTGATAATTTATTTATTACTTATGTTTTATTTTTGATGAATAATTCTTACTGGTGTGATATCGTCATTGTTCTTTTTAATTTATGACGTTCCTCAACATTCGGAGTTTATAAAAACACCTGTTTTAGATAAAAAGAATTATAGCCTGTCCAGCGACCCAAGGACTAAAGACCTTGAAATTTCAAACAGACAAACATTCGATATGAATAGTTATAATTCAACATTTGAAAGACCATTTTCAAACCATGTTTTATAAAAAAAATCAATTACGCCCGTTCTAAAAATGTTTAGTGACTCCTGTTTACGGATTTAATTTTTTTTACTATCCAGCAAATGTTGAAGTTTAAGTAATTTAATTTTCGGCTCAATATCATAATAAATAAAGGATTTTTTTTGTAAAGACGACGTTTCACCAATCTCCGCCCCGCCCCAGCGCAAGTTTGACCGTGATTCGCCCCGTAGGCAATGTGTTAATTAAGCTACGCTAATTTTTATACACGGTAGGTATGTTCGACTAAAAACCGTGTAAAATACTAAATAAAAAAAATATGAATGAAAAACCGTGTAAAAAAGTAATTGATGTGATTTTGATGAATCCTTTAATTCTAATAAATAATTTATAACTGAAGGATCGTGGGGATTTGTGCCTAATAAATATTGAATTATGTATTTAATTGTAGAGTATGTTTTTATAATTTTATAAAACGGTATTGATCAGTTGAACGTAGTGATTAAAATTGGAAAACAATAATATATGGTTAATTTTAGAATATTTTCCATTACGCTTAGATAAACATTTATATGAACATAAAATACATTCATGCAAATACCATACATCGAATATTATTAAAAACAATATTTGCCCCGGCTTTCATTCAGCGAATTGAGTTACGCACGAATGCGTATTCATATATTCAGTTCCGAAAATACAATGCATTTAACTCGATATATTTCAGCTTCACGACTTTATCTTAGCTATTATCGTATACGAAATAAAGGTCAGAGATAGCTCTTTCTTTGGAATATGTTACAATGGCAAATATACATAATATATTATCCCATCGACATATAACAGAAAGTCATTCCATGTAAATACAATGCCATAAAATTTATTCAATATAAATGTGTTCTGTGTATATTTATGATTTTATATATATAATTTTTTCTTATTCCATTTACAAAGGTGAAAATATGAAAATATACGTTTTTTTCCATATCAATACGTAGCAGTAAAAGGTTCAGGACACACAAAAAAATCGAATGTATTATATTCTTGGTGCGTATATCCATTTTGTAAAGGATTTATTTGTCTTCTATTCCAATTGCGACTTGACACATTCCTAAGGGACAAAATGGCTTTCAATCAAACGGCGCGTAAATATAAAAAAAAAAATCAAAAAAGACACAAAAGAATCACGTTTCAATGCAAAATATTATTTAAGAAAAAGAATTAAAATCGAACGTTTTCCACTCTTGAAGAGAGATCTACCTTTGTCCACTGGGAAATTAAAACTTGAAAATCGTTTAACTTTTCAATTCGACCCCGTTACTGAAAAGTGTAAATATAAATCGCATTTAATGCAAATTTTAAATAAATTACATGGATTTTTTTCGCTCTGAGAATTGAAATAATTGCCAAAAAACGAGCAGAAAATCGGCCGTTTTTATCCCGAAATACAAGCAAATAAATCTAAATTAAGCAACAAAAAAAAAGTAAACAGTCCGATCTAAATTTTCCGTATAGAGGAGAGAAGGAAAAACTTAGGAAAAGTACTGTTCTGTGAAAATGAGGACGAATGCCGTAGAGACTTTACTAATTAACCTAATGAATCGTTCTGTGTTTTTAATACGAATCATCAAATGAAAATTTTACACATTATTCGTTTAATTTTCTTTTCATTCGCATCTTAAAAATATACGTTTATATTTATTATATATTTTTTATCAATAATATGATGAAAAGTTCGATAGAATATCATTAAATTTGATCCATCTCCAATATATTATCATGTAATATCTAATTTTTTGCTTCCCACTGTACCCGCTAATAATAATGATTGGATTTAAGATCAATCCGTCGGGTTTCTTAATTAAATCAAACACCTTAATCACGGCACACTGATATTAACCGGCGCCAGACGTGCTAAGGATACAAATCCCACGGGATTAAACCTCTCGGATATATAGGAATTGAAGTGGGCGAAAACGAACGGGGTGGGGGGAGCAAATCCCGCGAAATATATCTATGGAAAAATATCATCCGCGGCGAGGGCCGGCCCTCACTTAATACAATTAATAAAGAACCTCTTGAATGGCTTATCTGCTCGGCCCGAGAACCTTTCATCCGGCTCCTTGTAAAATTCAAAATAAATTAGCGAGTCGCTAATTAGCGGTACTTTATGTAGTTGGCGAAAAATTTTTGCACTTATATAATATATATATATATATATAAAAGAAAAATTTATGGCCGATCACTAATGGGCCAAGTTTTGCGCAAACGAGATGTTTCAAAAGAATTTGCATAAAATCAAAATTTCATAAAAAGACTAATTAAAAGTCATTAAGCTTGACTTTCGTCCTCGATTCCGCGTAATATCTTCTTATTAGATCTATATATATATTTTCTTAATATATAAAATATGAATCATATTGAAATATGTAAATCGAATCCTTTGTGTGTATTTAAGCTGACAAGATTTGACAGAAATTAAGCACATCCTTGGGGTAGACAGGAATCAAAATTTATTACGTCAAAATGGCTTTATCTAGTTTAAATGCCCTGTATATGACAGGATATCCGGGATATGGCGTCAATGAATCCGGTTATTATATATATACTTATAAATACACATTTATATTATTAAATAAATGATTCACTCTGTATTCGAGGTATAATCATTTTTATTGCATAATATTCAACAGAAACCATACAAGCCATAACATCGACAATGGAATTATATTAACTTATGAATGTATATGTGTGTTAAAACTTTTCCGTTGTCTTTACACGGTCTGTGCAAAATTTACTTCGATCATTATGTTTTGCGGAAAATTTAATTGAATAATGTATAATTTTAAAGGAAAATTCTTTTCAGATATTTACACGTTTTTAAGTAAACATATAAATCCGAAATTAATTGTTTAATAAACATTCGTTAAAAAAAGGGTAAATATTACTGTAAAAAATAATAAACAAATGTGCGATCGATATTGAGAGCGCTCAGAAAAGCATATAAATATGCCACCGGCCTGTGGCGAATGGCTCAGAAAAGCATATAATTAGGTTTCCGGCCGATTTAGTGTTAGGATATAATTAAATTTGATAAAAAGTAAAAATTCAGAATGTTAGCTTAATATATTCGTTTTTTTTTCAATGCAATTCAAAACAACTTTTCTTATACTTTATTTACCTTTTCTTACACAAAATAATTCCCCATATTATCTACAACCTTCTGCTACCTTTCTTTCAAATCATCCATGGCCTACTTGTAAAGCTCTGCGGGTTTTAACTGAAAATAGTCTGAAAGGGCTGTATTCACCTCTTCTAAAGAATTGCAATTTTGATCTCTTAAAAAAAATACCATAGAACTTAATAAGTAAAAATCAGATGGTGCGAGATCCGGCGAGTATGGAGGATGCAACAGGGAAGACCCATCCAAGATCCTGAATTTTTTTACGCCTCAATTTCGCAACATGAGGTCGCGCGTGAATGCGTGTGGGACTAAACACATCACTTTTTAATCTTTCCCAGCTGCTTTAGGATCCTCTGAACATGAATGGGGAATGTACCGACCTTTTCCATTGTTTTCAATGGTAGCATTGGTCGTCTTCGATTGGGGTCATGGCTGCTTCATCCGCCTTGACCAGCGGGTCGTCCACTTCGAGGCTCGTTTTCCAGAAACACAAATCACTAGATTTGCATTTTTGAACCATCGTTGGCATTCCTGGCGTATTGTCACCCGTAAATCTCGCAAATATCCTTCGTAGCCTCTGTCGCTTTATTCTTCAAATGATACTGAAAAAGTATACAGCTTCGCAGATGTTGTTTCGACGGACACGTCTCTCCCATTGTCGTCAGATGAATAAAGAAACCGTTTTCTTTTGTCTAAAGGCCACGAGCAGATATCCGCTACACAAGCGAAACTTATAACACGTCTTTACCTGCTCCGATTTTAAATCATATAGACGTAATATTAAATAATCTTGCATATTCAAATTAAATTAAATTCTCTCCTCGGTTTTCCATCAGAAAAAAGCATTGTTCTCTTTGCAACACCATACGAGGACCGCAATAAAAAGTGTTTTGTGTATCATGACCAGAGTTGATATCAATTTTATCCCTCCGCCCGCCCACCACCCTCAGCTAGCCCGGCAGCACCACCATAGCCATGAACGGAAGCCAACAACCAGATAAGTCAATACCCGCGACCAGCGGTTTTATTCATTCCCAAAGAATTTATATCATATTTTACTTGTATCGTGTTATATTACTTTAGATATTTTGATCCTTTCCAAACCGATCGAAGACAAAGCGACAGCTCGCCAACAAATAGTGAGGTGTCTTAAACCTTTCTGCGACGGCGAGATTCCATACAAAAACTTTAAACTATCCAATATTAACCGCCGGTGGGCGGCCACTTTATTGGTCACCCTATATAACTTTTCTACGAATAACACAGGGATTCGGAACATCTATTTATCACCTCCCAACCCCTACCGGGGGAGGGGGTAGCCACCAATAATTTATCAGAAATGAAACACAGCTCTCTGTCGCGCCATTGAAATTGACGGTCGGCTTCTCATTACTTTTTTTTTTTTTTCTATTCTGTTTCGTCCCTAGATGACCCTAATCTGTTGACCAACTAATAACTGCTTAAGACTCAAAGCATGCTTAGTACTAATCACGTCAAGGTCTGTAGAAACCCTTAGCGAATAATAGTAGAAGTATCTAGAAACAGTATTTGTATCTCTGTCACCAGTAACTGGTGTAGAGATGCGACTATCAGGCTAAGTTGACCCGGCTCCTAGTCATCAAGGCAAATGCCGGGATAGTTCCTTAAGCCGTTTCCCATCACATATCCGCTTCCTACAAACTCGCTCCGTCTTTAAGTCCTAGGCCGTAGCGGCAACGAGGAAACTCGTACGGATGGAAGCAATGCCGCACCTGGTGGCTGTTTTAGACTATCGCTAAGGCGTGCAATGTTGGCCTGCCGGCCCAAAGAGGGGCCTGCCCCTCCGGAAGCTAGTGGGTCAACCTGCACCTGGATTACAATAATGGCAATGTTGTTCTTGGCGTGCTCCGAAATGGAGGAGGAAACTCCAACAACGCGAGCATGCGAAGAATAGCAAAGTAAAAGCCATACGAAATCATCATCATCATCACTGCCTAACAGACTAAAGGAGACTATTTTAAAGATGGCGATCGAAAAAACGACATTACTTATGGGCACCCATAATTTATAAGAACAATTACGGTACACTCCTCAATATCCGTGTATGAAATAAATTCAATCATTAAAAAATCTGATTTTATTAAAATATAATTTTAACTAATTGCAAACACATCTAGAACTTTGAATATTAAACTTTTGGTGATTGAAATAGCTAAAAAATTTAAAAACATTAAAAGGGACGAATAAAATTCTTCCTATTAATTATTACATTGAAAGAAATTAAAATTATTAGACAGAAAAAGCTTTGAAGATGGGTTTAAAATGAATTGGTTTGCAGAAATTATTTATTAAAAATTAAGAGGTTGTTACACAGAAAGCAGTGCTGTTTTTATATAATTCTCCATCTCATTTTTTTTTAATTATAAATTTTTTAATTTTAAATAAAAAGGGAATTTAAGGCAGTAGTTCGATTCCATTTACGAAAAGTACTTTTTACGATTAGTACGATTTTTCATTGAAAAACTTTGCCATGTTCGAAAACATTATTACATATTTTATCTCAAAACGTATGCTCTAACGATCTTAGTGGTAATCCGACGTGGATGAGTTAAAAAATTCAGGATATCATCATCTTATTTATTCGGTCGTCTTTTTTGTGCGACATCTTTGAGATACCTATTTCCCTTATTAACCATAGCTTTAACGTAATATCAAAACTTTTGTTTTGTGGAACCGTGTAGAATGAATTAATCGAAGAAATTTTGATTACTTTTCGGTTTCCCTAATATAAATTTTACCATCTAATGTCACTTTATGATTTACCCAGTGGTTTGCCTATAATGTTTTTTTTTTAGTTTATAACGATCGAAAAACAAGTACATTATTCAAAATATTTAAGCTTACGATAAATTTACAAGGCTCAGAAAATATAGGTAAAGAAAAATCTGGAGAGGTTATAATACAATTTATGTATTTCGGGTTTATAACGTATATGCCAGGGGTCGGCAACCTAATTTATTAGGCAACTGATGGGTGGTAACATTTTTATGGCGATGTATTTCTTTTACCATTTTTAAATCAGGGAATTGTAATTAATTATTATTTTTAATATGCGACTTTTATTTCGCCAATTTAGTATTAAATTTTCCGTATATCATTTACAGTTTTATTCAGTTAGCAAGCCGTGCTCAATTAATAAAGACGTCTAATCTAATTCTGAATAAATTTCATTCCTGAATAATAAAAATCCTTTAATCTGCATTCATTTATAATAAAAAAAACCGCTATACTGAGCCACCTCACTTCTGGGTGTATGATATTAAAATATGTAGTTTCTTCATATTTTCCACCATCTTTTTGTACAAGTAATTTAAATAATCTAAGTTGAATTGCTACTGATCATATTAAATTTATCACTCTTGTTATTATTATCATAATAATCACTCTTGTTATTATTAGCATAATAAACTAAAATACAACAACCTTTGATTATAAATCTCATTAAATAATATCCAGATTTTAGAAAATATCGAGTCTTTCTTACATATCGTAATGAAACTTTTATTTATTTCTTTTATTGAATACTTTTGTTGTAATTACTGTCAGTTTTTCTTAAATTATATTATTCTCCTCTAGATATTTTTTAAAAGTTGAATAAAATACCAATACCTCTTGTGCACCCTTTTAAAGTTATAATAATCAATTTTTTTTGAAGTCGTCAAAAACCATCTTTCTAATAATGACACTTTCTCTTCCAATAAAAAGCATGGACGTTTTTTAAATATCATTATTCAAAATCAGGAGCCATAATTTCGATTTTTCGAGTTAATATTCTAAACATTGTTTCTGCAGTTACCAACATGGCTTCTTTAATCATCTAACCTTCTACAAATAGTTTCATTTATTTTTCCAATAAATGCGTAATTTGAAAAGAGACAGAAGTGGCTTTTTTAAGTGCAAAATTGGTCTGGTATATAAATTCTGGTGTCCAGTTGCGTTTTTTTTTAGTTTAGAATTTTTTTAGTCAAGAAAATTATACCTTCTGGTATATGCAATACGTATTTTTAATCTAAACCGAAATAAAAAAGAATGGGAATGCAAATGAAGAAGTAAAAATTATCCAACACTTATTGGAGTATTTCCACTAATGGGGATCTCTCGAAATAAAGTTAGAAAATCGTTGGATCTTCTAAGGATTCTAAATATATATCAACCATATTAAAATAAAATTTTCCATTAGAAATGTATATGTAATTGTATTTTAAAGCGAAATAAAAATTAATATTTCGGATTTTTCATAAGGCTTCTCTCCACCATTAGCTAGGATAATCAAAAGAGTATTGTGTATTATTCTATTATTATTATAGAGTTTTTAAAACAATACGAACACATTTTGTTATACACCAATCTGATATGTTTGATTTCTTAAAATAAATATTATTTTTTCCGACCGCGTAAAAGTGAAACCGCGTAAATCGAGGGATTGGTGTATATATAAATGATAAACTCTAGTTCTAGTTACACATTTTTTTTAAAATAATAATCACGTTAAGAAGCTTTTTAAATATTATAAACATCGATTAAATCTCGTTTTAATATATTATAATGTTAATTAGCCCTTGGAATGTTTTAATTATTATATCTACAAAATATTAAGAAAGAAAACCGTGTATTTTATTCATTAACAAATTCGAATAATAATACCAAAAGCTTTAATTTTGCAAATGGATTTTTTTAACCCTTAAATATAATAATAAAGCTACTAAAATGCGTATTTTTTTCGATAAAATTTAGTCTAATAACGAAAACGTTTTATGTTAATAATTTAGAAAAAGCTTAATTACTATGTACACTACCATAAATTAAATAAACTAAATAAATATCTTAAATAAAATAAATCTTGCATATTTTAGGTGATAAAAGATATTTATAAAGTGGAAAAAAGCTACTTGCTTTTTATATAAAATATAAAAATAATGTTATCATTAAATTAAAAAGAGAAAATGACATCTTAACGAAAAGGGTAATTCAATATTATTAATAATAAAATTTCACTCAGCAATGTTAGCATATTTCAAAGAAAATTCTGCAGAACTGAAACCATTTTAAATAATCGAATAAACTTATTTATTGATTGTTCATAAACGTTATCATAAAATAATAAATTTTAAAATAAAATATAACCGATAATGACGTTTTATTTGAGCAAAATTTAACTTATTTGAATGTTCTAGCTATATTTATATAAACTAGTCTATTAGAAAATATAGTTCATACAAATGTCGACAAATTGGTAACTGAAACTTTGCATCGTTTGCGATCCAAAGCCCACTCTAGTCCCGAATAACGGGGACTCGCGAACAAAATTCCTGGCTGAAATTTCAATGGTGGAAAATAATGCGAATTAAATTATGAAAACTTACATTATTAAGAGGGTCGAGTGAGGAGAGCTGTGTGTGGCAGGGCTACCAAACCGGTCTTTGTTTATTTCCACGGTAATATTTAAAAGTTTGACAGGATTTTGTCAAGAAGTGTCACAAGTTTCAAATTGAATTAATTCAGAATGCTACATCCTGACATTTGGCAACGATTAATTATTAATAAACAGCGCAAATGTTGCCCGCTCCTGGAATAAATATTGTTATAGTTACGTAGATCTATACGCAACTGTTCCTTGAAACTTTGATATCGAAGTCCATCGGGACTCTAACAATCCGAGCGCCCGGGGCGTTTTCCCGCAATTGACTAATTTCAAATTAAGTTATGAATTATTACTATTAATGAATAATAAATCGTAGACGCAAAATATGTACGATTATATTTAATATTCCATTAAAGTGTGCGTTTTAATTATTTATAAAGCTTTCGAGGCTAATTATTTATTTATATATTATCAATCCCAATTTTGGACAGTACTAATTAAAATATTGTGTTGTTTGTTGGCTAATGCTGAATAAATTTGAAAAGTTACGACTTTATTTATGTTGTTTAATACATTTCTCAGAATTTAATCAAAGAATTTATTTATTCCATTCATAATTTTCCCAATTTTCCAACAATGGTAATATTTTATATGGCGCAACAAATTATTTATTAACGTATTTAAATAAATTTAGATTATTACCGTTGTTTTTTTTTACTATAATTATATAAAAGAATTAATAAAAATATGAAATTGATTAGAAACGGCATTTTAAAATAAGCTTTTATTTTTCTGCCAATTTTCAGGAATGTGATTTATTGCATATAATAAATATCAGCTTTCAGATGCCTTTATCAAAATCATTATTACAAATGCTTAGAATTTATTAAATCTAATATATATTTTTTTATTAACTTGATTTTATGTAATTAAATAAAAAAAATGAATTTTTAATTAAACGTAATCTAACGTAAATTTAGAAAAAACCATATACTGTCATATTCATATAATAAAATACATATACTGTCCCTAAACAATTTTTTAGGCCCCCACACTATTATGATTTTAAGGAATCGAATTTTATTGTTAAATCCTTAAAACATTTCTATTAAGCAAAATATATAGATTAAAAAACATTTTTTTCTCATATTTTTAATAACCCATCCATCACGGCGGTTTGAAAACAATCGTGTCGTCCGAAGGGGGTCTCTTGGATTGCCCAAGCACTTTAAGTCATGATATTGATGAATTCTTTATCAATTTCTTGACATTGTTTTTAAAAATAGACTATTCTAAGATTAATAATATCAATATAATGCGTAAATTAACAGGTCTCTCGACAATGTCTCGCATGTTTCACTAGCACTGGGCACATCGTACCGGAAGCGAACGAAAAAAAACATCCCCCACTTGGCAACACCAACAAAAATTCTTGTTTTTATTTTTTCGCAATTGCAGATGATAATAATAGGCAATGATTATTTTTAATATTTATTCTTTAGACTTTTTTAGATAAATATAAAAAGTTTGGGCCGAGTAAAATGTATATTAACACGTTGCGGTCCGGAGGACTCGAAAACGCGTCCTCGTTGGCCAACGTAGAAGTACGGGGGACGCGTTTTCGAACCCTCGTTGGCGCTGATGTTAAACCAAAATCATTTATATTTCATTCATACGAAGACCACACTTTAAGAAGTTTTGATTTTTTTTTTTTTATATAGAGATAACCTTTCTGAACAAAAAAAATATTGACGTAACTTAAATTGTATCAGAGTTACATCGATTTAACTGAAGTACTTTTTGCTATATTTTTCGCGAAATCGCCCGGCCCAACGCAAAACTCGGCGGGGAACTTAGCGGACAGGAACGTATTAAAAGAGAAAAATCAAAAACTGAGGAACTTAATACGTCCCATCGGCACGGAAAAATCCATACATTGATTAATTTTCCATTCGCCTATTTAAAATTATTCTGTTTAATATATTTTATTGTCAAAAAAACGTCATTGACCCTATTATTTTAATTAAGAAATATTTATTTTTGACTCGAATTAATTAATTAAAAAACGACGGTATAGCGATCACCAAAGTGCGTTATAGGAGGGTTTATTGTACTACTAAATGTATTTAATTAATAGACATTTTTATATGTATTGTAATTATTTAATTTAATAAAACAATCCACATAAATAATTATTACATTAAAAAATACTTTCTAATCAATAAACGAACAGATTTCAAACGTAAAAAAATTGAGAAATATTTGTTAAAATAACTTAAAGGGATATTATGAGCACCCTTGATTATTTATTATATGTCTCAATTCAGGGTAAAATAATAAAATAAGATGTCAATTCATAAAATTTTTCACAATTTTCCAGAGTAAATTGAATGATTTAATCGCTGATAAAAATCTGGTCAAATAATTCAATAGTTCAGTGGAAAATTTTCCGCGTAATGAAATTTAACAATGCAACTGCCATTAGTTATTTGATATGCCACAACTCGAAGTCGTATGCAATTTTAATACGCAAATAGCATAAATTAAATTCAATACCCGTTCAAAAGTTTCGAATGTCCAATTATATTCGGGAAAATTCTACGGTAATACCATTTTCCGAAAAACTTTATAATACTCTGAAAATTTTCCAAGTCAAACTGTTCTCGGCGAAGGTGTAAAATAATTTTCCACCGAGAACATTTCGTTAACGACTCGACAGCTCGTTAGGATATTATCAATGGATGAAACCGAAATCTTACCATTGTCTGCGATGAGCCGAAACTCAATTATTCAAATGCTCGGAATATGTAAATACGCGATACGGAGCAGGTGAAGATAGTAAACGGAACGGATAGCTACAACCCATGTAAAATACATGGGTTTTCAGCCCTGAAAAAAAACTGTTAAATAAGCATTTATTGCCACTAAATAAAGTAATATGCATTGCTGCATAATTAGCTTTGTAAAATTTCGCCAAGTTTACTAGCGACGTCGTGTCATTCGAGTCTCTTTGAGTTCGAGGATTTGAATACGTTTATGACTAAAGCCAATTTTCAAGTATTAGAATATGCAATAGCCTCGGGATATACCCTCTCGAGCATTATCATAACCCCGTGCGAACAACAAGGCCCCGGGAAGCGATGTTTCATCTGCTGCGGAATATATTAGATTATTGTCGTCGTGCGATGTGTTTGCGCGTATGCCAATACATGCCAAACATGTTTTCCGTCCAATCGAATGTCACTAATTGCAAATATTTGGCAAGTCAACGCACTCTTCCGGCTGAAAAAGCTTCCTTTTCGAGTCTACTGGCTCTGTACCAATTATGGATAGCGCGCAAAACGCTACGTTACTCATGAGAGCGAATTGAATGATACTAGCCGGGGGCGATAAAAATCTAATTATTAAATAAAAGCGATGGCTGTTCAATTTTCAATTAAAACTCGGCTAATGAAATTAAATTAAAAAGAGATATCTGAGATATTCATTATTATTATTTTATTG
Organism: Philopotamus ludificatus; assembly: GCA_022495035.1. Lineage (NCBI taxonomy): Eukaryota > Metazoa > Arthropoda > Insecta > Trichoptera > Philopotamidae > Philopotamus > Philopotamus ludificatus. The sequence continues at coordinate 14,454 of JAGXCT010036102.1, read as the reverse complement.
ATTTGACGTAAAAAAATATTTCCTTGAGAAGGTCAAACACTCGGCGGGGGCGAACTGGGGATTCCGTTACCCCCATGATGATACGGTACTATATGTGCATTTTTATATCAGTCGTAACATATTTGGGCCCACTGGGCTAATTTATTTCTGGCTCTGTCGCTCGACTTGGAACTCCAGATGCGGGCTGCTGGCTGGTTGATCCCTCGTGGCTATCGAGTACGAATTGAGGACCAGGACATTCTCCCGACCGACGTCGAAGCTTTAGACCAAGCCGCACTCAAGAAGAGACTCCATAATATCGCGTTAAAGATATGGCAATTCCCGTTGTTCTGCTGACAGTACGGGCAGAACTGGTTTCCGGTTCTTCCCCAATGTACTAGCTTGAGTTAAGGTACATTAGTTTTTTCGCGACCAGTGTCCCAGTTTATCACGGGATATGGCTCTTTTAATGCCAATCTTCATCGTCTGGGCCTCAAGGATGACCCAGCTAGCAAATTTTGTGACTCCAATGAACAATCATCAGAACACATTCTTTGGAAATGTCCGGGGTTTTGGTATGAAATAGAGACTATGCTCAATGTAGTGAGGCCGTCGCCTGGCCCCGTCCGTCACCAGGACCTTGTCTCCTTCATCCCTGCTTACAGGGCTTTTGTGACTTAGGCCGGCCAGGTCGGAGCGAGATTCTCCTCCCTTAACATATTACCCTTACCTTGATAGGCGTAGATCGCCTGTATTTCCAAGGAGTATTTAGATGCGATGGTTGCCACGATGGCTCGTCAGAGGTAGTCTACATTTAGACTCACCGTAGGGCGGGCCCTTCAGAAAAACCTCAGCCATATTTTGTTGTTATTATAATACTGTTGTAACAATATAGATTTTAATTATTTATAATGCAGATATGTTAACTAATTGTAGTTGAAATTGTATGGTTGATGAATATAGAATTGACATACGATTACACAAAATATTATTTAGAATAAATCTGGTATACGGATATTTACGAGTAACGGAACTTGTGAGCCGAAGATAAGAAGGCGAATACGGATGGCTAAAAACGCGATGTCAAAACTATCAACAATTTAGAAAAACAGGGGGATATCAAAAAAGTCAAAAAAACGTCTAGTGCAGAGTCTGGTATTCTCTATTTTTTTAATTACGGCGTTCAAACTTGCACCATAAAGGAGAATATGAAAAAGAAAATTGACGCCTTTAAAATGTGATGCTGGCGACGTCTGCTGAGAATACCATGGACCGTTAAAAGCAAAAAAGTGTCTGTCCTAAACGAAATGGAGAACTACAAAGAAGACCGACTTTCGACCATTTGTCTCAAAAGGATTCTTTAATACTTTGGTCATCTGGACCTAGTAAAGACCGCCACAGGCTCCACCGTAGCAGCTGCGATGCGGGATGCAGAATGTGGAAAATCCGGGAAAGACAAAATCAAGAAGATTTGGAACAAGAATGGTCACGATCCTCAGACATGAGGGTGCCGACTAAAGAAGAAGAAATCCGCTATACCGTAAAGTAATGACAATTTCTTTAACACGGACAAAAATATACAAGAAAACTCTCTATTCCAGCTATTTGCGGGAAAACGTAAAATCTCGGCACATAGATCCGTAAAATAATTAAAAATCGAATCATTTTTTTTAAATATTTAAATAAATGCGCGAAGTTTTTAGAATAATTAATATTAGAAAGCATAATAGTTCATTAATTCGGGATAAGGCGCTTCACATTGCGTCTCGATTGAATATCGAAGGATTTACTGCATCAAACTGCTGGTTAGATCGTTTCAAGAAGAGGCACACTGTGGTGTATATATCAATTTTCGGGGAATCTCATAGTGTTGATTTGGACATCGCTAACGATTAAAACCAGACATACGTTCCTACTGTAATTGTATACTATTCTACAAAAGATATTTTTAATGCTAATGAAATAAAACTGTTCTTCTATGTTCTTACCTCAAAGACATTCGCCTTCTAGATATCGATTACACGAGATTAAATCTAGAGAAATTAAGTAAAAACAGGCTAACTGATCATTTGATTACAAATTCAGATGGCAGTGAGAAGTTTCCCTCATTAGTAATTGGAAAAAATCACAAAAACCTCGGTCCTTCAAAAATCTCAATGAGGTAAGCTATGAGGCTAATTGAGGGCATTAAAAAACATTATTTCTTTGTTGCAAATGAATTAAAATATATGTACCAAACTGATTTGCGTGAGTGATTTGCATTTTATCTAAGGATAATTATATAAATAGGTAATTTTTGATTTACCGAAATTGTTCGCTTCTTTGCCAGTTTTGACTTATTTTTTTCTAATTGGGTACAATAAACTTTTGCTGTAACTCTTTGGCCAGGTTTTAATAACTCATCATGAATCACGCTCAAAATACCATGGTTTCGAAACCGAACTAAATTCAAAACCGTTATTTTCTTAAATTCAATCCAAAATATAGACAAGTGTCATCTCAAACTATTAAATATATTTGAAAAAACGTAATTTTAATCATAAATTAATTATTGCTGTCACCTGGTCATCCGATGAAAAGGTAGTCGACGTAAAGAATTTTTAAGAAGCAAGGAATTAGCATTAGAGACACAGTGATTTCTTATTTCAACAGCATATAATATTTATTAAAAGACTTTGATCTTATACGAAGATTAGACAAAAAATCATATTTTAGTATTTTGAGAGTAAAATCAATTTGCACAAATTTAAATGGCAGTTTTAGAGATCCAGCAACACAATTTAAAGTTTATTCTACAAGTTAATAGAAATAGTATAAATAAAAATATATTGGAAGATATTTTATAAATAAAACATTTATTTTCATATTTTTTATCATATATTCAACCGTGAATATACAATTTTTTAGCTTATATATATGTTATATTATTTTAGTTTTAATTATTATACCTTTAATTAAGTATTATTATTGTGTAAATTAATTTATTATGCCTTCTATAAAAAGAAGTATGTAATGTTATAAATTATGATAGAAAATACTTTTTTAATTCAAATTAAAACGCTTAAAAATTATCAATTGTAGATAAACCGATAACCGAAATTAATCGCTATTTCCTCTAGAACGAAAACCGGAATCGAACTAATAATTATTTTTTTATTGCACTGTAACCGAAAACCAATACCGAAAAAATAACGGTTCAAAGCTTTATTTTTCCAAATATGTCTATATTCCACCAAACACAAATAATTATCTTTTTCAGAGTTAAAATATATGAAAGGGATGAAACTTGTATATGATTTAAAAAGAAAAATCTATTGAATTGTTATACAACACCCACTTTTCATCACCAGTAATAATCTATCTCAGAAACGGATAGGTCTCATACTAATATTAAGATGAAATGACGATGTTTAATATCAAATATCGTCATTTCGATTTCAATATGTAAAAATATCAGAACTCTTCATGTTTATGTAATATTATATTTATATTTTTCTCACGTTTTTTGAACAATAATATATGTAACGTATAAGCAAAACATACATTGAGAAGTGTTTTCAATTTTCTTGTTTCGCGAAAATTTCTTCATAATCCTAGATGGGAACCGTAATATATTTTTTATTTACGTACATAGAATAAGAATGATATGCCATTTATATTAATTAAAAATATTTGCGTCACTAATAATTTATTAAAAATACGATCTCTGACTGATACCATTTCAGGCTTTTTTAATTAACGTTTACAACCTTTAAAAAATAGCGGAAAAAGACATTCCAGTGACATTTGATACTTGGATTTAATGATTTATTTCAGATCTAGATTTTCATATAATATATAATTTAATATTTTATTGTATAATTAAAAAAAGCAATTTTATTACGCTTAGAAAGAATGTCGATTTTAAATATGTTTTGACGATTTGTTATGTTAGGCCTGTTGTTGTGTTAGCACGTGTTTCAATAAGTCTTCGCTTTCGTCAACATTCCGACCGTCAATATTAATATTAAAATATAAAAATAAAAGCTACCTATTTTTAATTGCAGAATCTATACAAAACAAATAATTCAACTTCATATTATTATCTTTTTTCTGCAACCCAAAGCATTTATTGCTTATTACAAGACGTATTGAAAGTTTGCTAGTGCCAGTTTTGTCTTAATCGCGGAAATAATCAATCCTTTATTATTCACCGTCTGGCAAAGAATCTTAGCTTCCACGAATTTACTATTTATGACTGTGTAAAAAATTCGTAATGACTTTAATTCAGGATTCTGCGCAAGCTCAACAAACAAGAACAGAAATATATGTAACGGAAAATGCATGGATTTCAACGAAAATTGGGCAACTTAAAGTATTTCTTTAAGCTTAACGTTTCATCAAAAATTACAGTTACTAGTTGTATCTAATTGAGGGAACTATTTTATATAATGATTCGTAACAAATATTCTTTTTATTTTTTAATTTAGGCATTAAACCATCGTAGCAAATAATGTAACCTCGGACTTGAATAGTATTTATGTTCAAGATTTTTCTCTCAAGCAAGACCAAAGTCAAGCTCTTTAATACCCTCATCAGGTCTGCCCTAACATATGTGTCTGAATGCTGGGTTAGAAAGCAAGATAAGCGACAAATATATATCATGCAGAGAATCCTGAGAAGGATATTTGGAGCTATACGATGTACGGAGTGTCCCCCAATGAGATGCTGTAATCGCTGTATACGACACATCGGGTACAGCTAGAGATTGTGATTGATAATTCTCGAGAAGTTTTTATTCAGTTTACTCTAAAAAAATACTAGCATTTATTTACACTTATTGATATAAATTGCTTGATATTATTGCTAAATTAGTAATAGTTATCTAAAACAATAAAACTGGTTTATCAATTAAATATTAAACCTGAAAAAAATGCAGAGAGTATTCATCCTAAGATGAACTAAACAACTGGCTCATCGACACTGACTAACAACATAGATAATCGTCAATAAGGCAACTAGAAAATTGATAAAAACAACATCTCCTAAAAACAGCATTAACTAGAATAAAAGATAGAATGAAAGAATCCCTGAAAATTTTGTATAAATCGTTACAATCTTTGTCAATACAGTCAAACCTGTTTTTATACGATTTAAAAAATCGTAAAATATAAAAAAAGTGGGTAAAATTTTGTTTAATACCAGTCACTTAGAAATGAAGATTTATTTATTTATTAATTTGTAAGATTAAGATGATGGATATAGAATTTTTAGTAAGGATGTTAAGATTTGTCATAATTATTTTAATACTTTTAAACACCATTAATGCAATTGAATTATTTTTCCAAAGTGTTCTATAGAGTTGATTAAAATGCTGAGAATCACAAAAGAAAATTAATCATTTAACTCAGTGATTCCCAAAGTGTGAGACAAAAATTCAACTCGGTAATTAAACAATTCGGAAAATTTGTTGGAATTATCAAAATTTTTCCAATTCTCGAAATTTTTGCGCTCGCTTTTTTCAAGAAAGTCAAAAATTTTAAAAATCTGATGTATTTGAAGGAGCCGTGAGCTGAAAAAGATTGGAAATCTCTGATTTAACCAATTTATACTTAAAAATTCGAGTAAAAAACTATTATATTTTTTATTAAAAATTAGCTTTATTTATTTTTTCGAATATTTCTTTGAACCAACCGATTAAAAACACAAAAATAAGAATATGAACGCGTGGATTATTTAATTGATCAGTGCTTTAAGGTCTTAGGTTTGCCATCACTGCACTACATAATCACATTAATTAATTACCGTCCTTCAAAGTGGTTAACCTAACCTAACATAACCCTGGACCGTTAAAAAAAGATTTATTTCAATACGAAAATTAAAGATAAAGTCATTATTTTTCCTATTTAGATATAAGTCATTATTTTTCCTTTTTTTAAGGTATTTTTTTAGCTACGCGTAAATTTGCCTTTTATTTTATACGCACAAAAATGATTTATTGTTCTCAAGGACCTGGAAAAATCGTAAATTCACAGCTTTTGCGAGATTAATGATCAATAGGGTTTTTTGAGAATCAAGACCAAGATGATTGTATTGTTTTTCAGCAGTAAGATGCAGCGAAATTGCTGAAATTATATATTTTTAATGCGATTGTATCTATTGCATACATCTGCGACCGGAACGCGTTAATTTTCCGGTGCGGATCAAGAGGGAATTTCCCGGGATCTCGGGAGCGGCGCTCACGATCAGGGTCACGATCGGGACGTAATAATAAATTAGCGGGACAGTGTTGTGCGTGCGTGAAAATAAAAATCGCTGGGGTCAAACGTTTCTATTTTTTGTTCGTCGCTGTTACGGCAGCGGGCGTCGTTGTGCGTTGGCAGCCAGCGTCCCCCACCGACGCCCATTGGGTGGGAGCCAGTGACCTTGCCAACAACAAAAATGTGTCATTAACATGTTGCGTGTCTTATTTTCGATCGCTATCTGCTCTTGCCGAACAAATTAGCCGGCCAGCTATGGACCCCATCGCGGGTTAATTAGAAGCGACGTCCGGGAGGACCTAGCGGCGTCGCGGCGACATAAATCGAACGACGTCGCACCGATCCACCAATTACGCATCCGATGAAAACTACTAAAATATCCATCATCAATGTATTAAGATAATAAAACAAATAACGATGCGAGGACAAGAGTTTTTCAAGATATTTTTACTGTGTATTAAGTGAAAATTAATTACGAAAGTCTATGAGTTTATAATTACCCGGCAAATGTACCGCTGGCAATTTTTCTTAATTATAAATTCCGACGCCAATTACCTAAAGATTATATTGCAGACCCGAAAACTTGAAACAACAGCCGCGTCCTCAATCACCGTCGTCATGTTTGCGTTTCTGCTCAGTAATACAAGACGTTGTTAGCACATAGATTACAACAAACGCAACGTTTCAGCAAATTCTTTTGCACGGCTTTCACTCCAATAATAACTCATTGGACAATGTGACGTCACGTGTCATCAGAAGCGATACACCCATTCAGTTCCATCTTCTAAAATTAATGCTAGAAGCACTCGTCGAGTTTCACAACGGTCTGCGTAAACACTGTTGCTTGACAAGTCTCCAATGTTCCAAAGTCGTGTAAATAAAAATGATTGGACATCATCGTCCTAGAATAAACAGAGATGACACGTTTCTCTCTAATTTTAATATTGTTTCCTCAGTAAATATTGCTAATGTTACTTAAACGCCCTAGCACCTGTTTAATAATAAATCGTAGTGATTTAATATTAAAAATGTAATTGTTAATATTGTTTTTAATGGTTTTAAATGAAACACGTTAATGAATTATTCATTAGCGTCGAAAATAAAATTGTGGTAAAAATAAATTTTTCTTTGTTCACGTTTCCGTTGAATTATATTCCCTGAAAATTGCTTAATGAAATTGGAACCGAAGGTTAATTCTTGTAATATCGTTACGCGGCAAAGCATTACAGGCCGCAGAGTAAATATTTATATATTTCTTTACGAAAATAATTTATATATATATATATAAATTGTTAACCCTTTTAGGGCGAGGTATGTCTTCCGACCTCGTTTTCTGCTTCCTCCGTTGACCGACCTTAACATCTCCGCATTATTCATTCAAACTTGACCGAAAAACTGGTCGAGTCGCCGTTGCCAATATACTGTTATTGGTTTTTGACATCTGGCCAGCATTCGATGACAACAATGCGGCAGCCTTAGCACACTTGTCAGGTATCAGAAGGTAATCGTAGCCAACCTCGGCTGTCAATAAGGATGAGAAAGTCAATCGATACCCATACATTGTATCGCCAATAATTAAATTAAGATAAAAAAACTTAAGCATGCTGTATATAAAGGCATGAAAGAATTTTTCTTATCGTATATAATGATGCATATCGTACAATATTACGCTTCTCAATCTATTTCAATTTTATTCCAATAACAATAATATTTATAATAAAAAAACTGGCGTTTTACCAACTATGGTCAACGATTAAGTTGGTCAAGATGGCAAATAATAGGTTAAGATCAGGGTCATATAAATTTATTTATAACCAAAAATCTTGTTGTTTCGATTCAAATTTTCCGATCTTTGTTTAAAAATGATAATAAAAAACATTTTGTAAATTTAATTTTAAACATAAATTTTTCATAATGGCATCGAGAGTGGCTTAATGACGTGAAACTCGGCCCCAGACCCTACTAATGAGGTTTTCTTGATAATGTATTTTCCGATATAATATAAATACGAGCACTGACCGTGTCCAGATTTTGTTAATTACGTTAATCATGAGAGAAATAGCAGATCAGAGTTTGATCACAAAGCTATATCAATTACCACCGGATAACAGTAGTGAAAATCAGGAAAAACTAGCAAGAGGACTGTGAAAAATTATACATTAGAAAAAGAAAAAGATAGCTTAATAGCTGTATTTAAAATATATATGTAAATATTATAAAGGAAGATCTATTCAAAATAATTTTCAATGATATGAAAAAAAAAAATTATCTCTAAAGAACTGTGAAACTAAACTAGCATCTCTAAGTCTAAGACTACTCGATCAATTACGAATTGCAATACTATTAAGAGAGATAATATCTAGCCTCTAACGGATTTCTCATCATAAAACCAGTATGCCTTGAGAAGGAAAACCCTAAGCTGTTGACCGATAAATAGTCTAGCCTCGATAATTTCACTCTTCTTCCTTCATTCTAGGATGCCCTTTATTTTCATAATAAAATAATTACTATTGTGCGACAAGGGTAATAACCACTTACGACAAACCTTACTTAATACTTGCTTGAACACAGTCGGGAGGGTAAAATTCGATACTAAAAGTGGTAGAAGATATGCCTTCGCGTCACGTGTGACACTTAGGTTCCTCTGACATCGACTACTATTCGAGAGGCTGGTAAGGCAAGTGAATATCTCATAACTAGCAAATTATGATGATGATGCTGATGAATATTAGTAGAGATCGAACTAAAAATGTACTTCTATAATAGTTGTGGTTAAAGTTATTATTTAATAAAAATAATTTATTGACACGAGTGCCAGATAATAAATGATGATATTGACCTTGAATTAAATAAAAATAGGTTCATTGTACAAGTCATTAAAAATATAATAAACAAAAAACAAAGATGGAAAATTTAGGTCAAGAAAACTCTCGAAAATAATTGACGATGATTGAACTGATAAGAATAATCCTTTGTAGATATCATTATGATTTATTATAGAAAATGTTGTGCATTTTTATCTATCGTAAAAATATTATATAAACTCTCGCATAAAATAAAATAGAAAAGCAAATATTGTGACACGTTGAGGATCTGTGATTTTTGTCGAGCAGTAAAGTAGACGCTATCAGAAAATTGCTCCGAGTAAAGCGGCCGCCTAGCAAAGTGTGTAATGACTTAGAAGCTATCTAAAGAGATTTCACACCGAGTTACATCACACAGAGTCTATGTAAATTGACGAGACGCTCTAGAGACCGAAAGTGGCCTCGTCGCTAGCGCCCTCACCTGCGTGACGCCGCGACGCCCGTCGTCATCGGGCGCCGCGACGTCACCGGCGGCCGGGCGCTATTTCGGCTCGGCCACGATTTTTACGCGACCGCTCAGCTGTCATCCGGATCTTACTACGCGGCCGAAATAGATTCTAATTTGCTGAAAGTCGATGGGCTCCCGGTTGACAATCGAAAGCGTGCCGGAACACGGGACGCGTTGCAGAATTAATTTTCGCACGCTCTGTGAGATACACCATGGATAAAACTTAGCATGATTATGACTAATGAACAGGACAAAAAATACCATATATACAGTTCCACCGTACACAAGAAGATAAATAAAACGTGCTAAAATCCACACATTGAAAAAAATTCTAAAATATATTAGATGTATTCATAAGAATGGACGTTTTTTAAATAGAAGATTTGTATTTTTTTTATATATTATTCTAAAATATTAGGTAAAACGGAAAAAAAACGTCAGAAAAAACCACATAATATTACCAATGCTATATAATTTCCCTAATGTCTATGATCTCCCTCTATAACATTCATCACAAAGTGGATTTTCTGCTGTAAAATTCTCCTGTTGTTGTTAAACAGAACCGATCGTTTTTTAGTAACTCCATGAATATGGTTGTGAACAATATGGCCTGATCATATTTTGAACAAATTCGCTGTAGATTATGCAGAAATATCCCACAAACTGTTTCAATAATGTTGGGCCGAGGAGTAGGCACAGGTACCTGTTTGGAGATAACCATTGGTTTTTTCTTCTGGCATTACTGTAAAAGACCCATTTCTCATCCCCAGTTATAATTCTTCTGAGAAATGGATATGTTTCGTGTCTGGACAATAAAGATAGATTATTACGCGTTGCTCAAGGCCCTTAGGGAGAGATCGTGCGGTAGTCAAATTCCTTGCCTATTTTTTCCCCCCAACCTTTACAAATAACACAGTTGTTATTGGACTGCGAAGTTCATGTGCCATTTCTTTTACTGTTTTACGTGGATTAGCTTCCACCAATGAATTTAGGGCATCATCGTCGATTTTGAGGGGTCTTCCTGTTTTTGGTTTGTCATTTAACTCCCTATCACCGCGTGAACTTTAAACCATCTAAAGCACTTTCGCAGTTTCAAGAGGTCTCCATAAATATCGCAGATGGTGTGTGTAGCTTCGTTCGGCTTTAATCCCTTATTAAATAAAAACAGCATGAATTTCCGCAATTATGTCGCAATCAATCTCAGGTTTTGCATATTTCTACTACGTTAAAGACATAAAAAAAAAGGTAAAAATGGTAAGAGTAAAAAAAGAGCTTAAAAATGGTACCAAATACGATGTGCTAACTAACGGCAACCGGTGACAAACTGGTTTTAAAGTGACGCACCAGAAAAAATGTCATTACTTTCCGTTTTACCTAATATAATCACAATTAGCAGATATAATATTTTTCCACCTATCTGCCAACATTTTAATATCTCTCTCATAAAAATTTCGAGGTTTAGAGCCAAAATACTCATTTAGTCCCCATGTGTATTAAAACATTTTTCATTTGAATAATGTTTCATCTATCTGAAAAGATGATATTCAGATATCTGGAAAATATGGATGGTGACAAATTGATCTCCATCTAAGGCTAGTCGATTTTTTTAGTGTAATTTTTGCCGTATGCGGATGAGCATTCTTATGCTGAAAAAAAATTGTCTTTGATGCACGAGGGAGGATTGTTTTTTTTTCATTTCTGCCGCTAAATGGTCCAGGCAATCATAATAAACTTTCGCATTTATTGTTTGGCCAGGTTTAAGAGCTTCAAAATTAATTATGCCCATGCAGTTCCATCTTACAGCCAAAAGATTTTTTTATGAGGACGGGCTTAGGAGTTAGTATTGCTACCTGACTCTTTGATAGCTATTGATTTTTGCCCTCTCGGTTGGAGTAAAGTAACCACTTTTCATCTCCAATTATCAGGTATTGCAAAAGTGGTGTTTTGGATTCCATTTCCAGAAGTTGTTCACATTCGTTTATTCGATCGTCTAGATCAGGGGTGAGCAACCTTTGTTTACAACGGGCCAGCTACAAATTTAAAATTGTTGAAAAATAAAAGTACTGAAATAAAACACTCATTAATAGAAATACAATTATAAAATGGCGAAAAATTATATAACCGATTCGTCATGGCGGCTCGAAACCAACCGCGTCATCCGAAGGGGGTCTATTTGTCATTATATTAATTTAAAATTCAAGCATTTCAAGTCAAGATATTGAGAAAATCTTAATAAAAAAAATGAATTATATTTTTTGTGTGTTACAGTGGAACCATATTGTTGGATACCGTGTTATAGGAGGGTTTACTATATATTAAAATATTAGGTTATATTTTTTCAATAGCATATTGAATTCTATGCCCCCACTTTTGTAAAAGATCTGTTATTTCGTTTGTTAGCTTTTGGCTAATTGGAATAAATACTGTGCAGTTCGATCTTTATTTCATAAGGGGTTTTAAGTCATATTTTACGTTCTTCTCAAACACTAATCTTTATATATATTATTTTATTAAAATGATTCAAACCAACCGCGTCGTCCAAAGAGGGCCTATTCATAAGGGAAAATAGACTCCAAGATAAAATCTTCATCAATATCTCGACTTTTTTTTTAAATAATTGGCGGGTTTTAAAGATGCTTTTGAACACTTAATCATACGCATTCGAGATTGTTTAGAATTTTTTCAATAACTAAAATTAAATTACTTTCCAACTCGGCGCTCAGTGTGGTATTGTCCACTTTACTAGGTCTTTTACTAAGTGGGAAAACCTAAATATCGGGTGTCTACATCAGTTCGAACGTAAGTTTGGAGATGGAAATTAATGCTAGAATTAAGATGGTGGGGAATGCTTTTATTAATATAAAAACATATTATTTTCTTCTTCGACAGATCTTCTTTCTTGAAGATCCGTCTCTGAACTCTAGGGTTCTACGTGTGGTCTGTACTTCTGAATGGTTGCAAAACATGGACGTTACTAGTAGCGATTAATAACCGGCTAGAAGCATTTGAAATATAGTGCTATCGAAGAATGTTGAAGAATAAATACGTCGAGAATACAACTGTCCTTTAACTTCTTCACAAGGAACAGAAGGTTCTGACCACAGTGAAAACACGTGTAATTGAGTACTATAGAAACAACATTCGTGGGTCAAAATATCGCCTTCTGCAGATCATCACGAAGAGAAAAGTAGAAGGTATTTCGTTTATGAAAGCTGAGTAAAAGTAATAAATATTAAATTTATTTATAAACGATGCATATTTGTATTTGGAGGCGATTTTTTATAGTTTTTGGTAACGAGATCTAGGATGATAAAGAATCTGTACTGTCGTTAGCGAGTACAATAACGACGAATATGAGGTTAAAATCAAAATATTCTGTAGACAAAGGCCCACTACACACGAGAGTCAAAAACAAGTCGCGCTTTTTCGTGACCACGCCCACGTGCAGGATTGGATTCTAATATACGTTTCTGTCGCACTTACGTTACATTTTAACGGTGGCGAGTGAGAAGAAACATCGAATCGGTACGTGTTTAGTATCAGTCGACGCCTCCACGGACCCTCAACCATGCGAATGGGCGTGGTCACAAAACATCGCGACTTGTTTTTGACTCTCGTGTGTAGGGCTTTAGTGTTTGCAGTCAAGAGCTGTTTCGGAATCTATTATGAACGCTATTCGACTAATAATAATCGCTATTAATGTAAACGATACTTGATAAAATGTATAAACACAATAAAGTGAAGTTTGGCTAATAACAGATATTTTATTTTAAGAAAAAAACGTTAAAAACAAGAAAATATACCAAAGCAAATTAAATATATTAGCTGTTGGACGTAGGCAAATATATTCCTTATATTTATCTACTCACTAAGTCAATGAGCTAACGACTCTTTGGTTTTAATAAATAGATTAGATCTCTGTTATTATTTTGACACGTGTTTTGTGTAAAATTTGAACTGAAGAATCTTATGCCAAAAATATAACGACATCAGTTGAAAAATATACTGTTCATATGGCGAAGGATTAATAAACAATAATTTGTCAAATTTAGTTCTAGGGACATGACCTTGAGAGGCGAAACGAGAGCATGTCGCCCTTATAACTTTTATGACAACTTTTCAAAGGTGATATTTAAGCTAAGTCTACGCAAATCAACATGATAGATGGCAGAGAGGCTTAGCACATCACAATAAATTTATTACTGCCATTTGAAGAAATTAGAGTAAGTCAACAAGTCAGTTGTATGAGTAGCTCACTATCTTAGTGTACGAAATTAACAATTACTACAATAACTAATTATTTGATAAACCTAAAAAT